>JAJOHK020000196.1:0-35774 GCA_022457215.2 Leucocoprinus gongylophorus
CTTCTAAAATTAGCCTGACAGCTGCTATGACAAATGACAGCTCCTATTAGGTATGAGTTTTGATCATGTAATGGCAACAGCTTGCACATGGACCATCACTCTTTTATATAATTCTTGTTGATACTTTCCATCATATATCATCATTATATTCTGGTACTAAACCTCTGAAATACTATTCAGCCCAAGCATCACAACCAGTGAGTATCTTATTTGTGATATACACTGTAATTCACTAGTCTAATAATCAACAAAGATAATTCTTATTGAACTCAATCTCTGGTGTTCAATGGCAACACACCAAATCAGCACTCACTCCTATTTGAAGTTGCAACCACGCAGCAAACAGATAGCATAGCACATAAGCTGAAGCCAAGGTTATTCCACAAGTCCACTCCACTCTGAGTCCATTCTACAAACTTCCACTCTGGTATGAACTACACTTGACAATATTCTTTTTCTATTATCTATGTTATAGTATACTTGGATACTAACATTTTATTTTGGTTTAATTTTCCTTTTTATTTTATTTTTTGTTTTTTTTTATTTCTAAAATGATAAAGAGGCATATGATATAATATTACAGGTTTAGAACCTAGGAGAAGAGACTTAAAAGATGATGTCAAGGTGTATATCTATAGTATGTTTATCTCATAGCTGATATATAGACATTAGGATAGAGCTATTTATTGCTAGTACAAACTATATATTTATAGTATAAATAAGGTAGCAATATATTGGAGACTCCTTGCTGAGTTCTCTTGTGAATTCTATGAGACTTTTGTAATATAAGACTACTTAGTATGCTAATCACTAGCTTAGTTAGTGGTTGCCACAATAGTAGAACTCAACTACTCTCAAGGATTCTGCATTATGCAGTTTCCTTTCCTTTACTCTCTTATCATCCTTAGTATACAACCAATGTAGTCAATTGTTACAAACTTCATATAGCTGGACTCTAGACTTAAGAGATAGATACTAGCTACTGAAAGGTTGTTGTGAATGTTGGTGACCAGACCCAGGCCACTAGCCAGAAGCCTTATACTGAAGGTCTATTGTGATATTTTTATACAAAGGAGCAATGTTGTTTAGTAAGAAAGCATCTAGTTTAGGGATTCTCTCCTTAGAAATATTTGTGTAACAGTTTAACTAGGGAGGTAGTTAGTAGAGTAGTAGACAAGTAGTTAATAAACAGTATGAGGTTGGATAAGAAGAATACCAGCTAGTATTTACAGAGAAACTTTTTGAAATATTGTTTTCAGTTGTCAGACACTATAGAAACAAACATTTCTAAGCATAGGAAAGAGGAAGAGAAAGGAACAGAGAAATAGCAATATAGGAGAGAAAATATTTTATTTGTGAAGGCTTTGGGTATATCATTCATAACTATAGGAATAGGAAGGAGGTTAAGGAGAATAGAAGAGCAGAAGTTGGTAGACTAGAGCATTGGCTCTTAAGTAATAAATTCAAGGTTTTGACAAGTAAGGTGATGTAAGCAAAAATTCCCAGCAAAGGACCAGAAAAAGAGGAAAAATTGTTGAGAGAAGTGACAGTAAAGATAGGGTTGAAGCAGAAAGATAATGAAGATAGGATTACTATGGAGGTATTATTAGACAGTGGTGTGACAGGATTGGGGATGAGTTCAGAGTTTGTGAGGAAGAACAAGTTCAAGAAGAGAGTGGAAAGTAGCATTCTTGATACCAGAAGAGCCAATGGTAATGTTCTTTGGATTGACAAACTCACTAGTAACTTTTCAGATGACAATGAATAACTTACTAAGAGATATTATAGAGGTAGGAGATGTAGCAGTATTTATTAATGATGTGATGGTGAGAACAGAGATAGAGGAAGGACATGATGATATTGTAAAGAAAGGATTGCAGAAGATAATTTGTTTGTAAAACTGGAAAAATGTGTGTAGAAGGTCAGAGAGGTTAGATTTTTAGAAGTTGTGATAGGACTAGATGGGGTCAGGATGGAGAAGGAGAAAGTTCAGAGAGTAGTAAATTGGCTAGTACCAAGGAGTGTGAAAGATGTGCAGAAGTTCTTAGAGTTGGCAAACTACTATAGATAGTTTGTCAATGATTTTGCAAGAATAGCAAAACCTCTTCATGAGATGATAAGGAAAGATGTAAAATTAAATTGGGAAGAGAGAACAGCAGAAAACATTTGAGGAATTGAAGGAGAGGTTTATAACAGAACCAGTTCTGATAATACCAGACTTGAATAAGGAGATGAGAGAAGAAGTAAATGTGTTAAATTTTGCTACAAATGGAATATTGTTAATGAAGTGTGAGGATAAGAAGTGGAGGCTAGTAGCTTATATTTCAAAGTTGTTGAATGAAGCCAAAAGAAATTATGAAATTCATGATAAAGAAATGTTGATGATAATCAGATGTTTAGAAGCACAGAGGTATTTCTTAGAAGAAGCCAAGGGTCAGTTTGAAATTTGGACAGATTATAAAAACTTGGAGTACTTCATAAAAGCTCAAAAGTTAAATTAAAAGCAAGCTAGATGAGCTTTATACTTGTCAAGATTTGGTTTTGCTTTGAAGCATGTAGCTGGCAAAAGTGCAGGATGAGAAGATTGAGCAGAAGGAGTAGAGAGAGATAATGAAAATTAAGTAATGTTGAAGAAGAAGTGGTTAGAGATTAGAGCAATGGAAAAAGAACAGTTATTGATTGAAAGAGCTGAGAAGGAAACCACAGAAAAAGAACAATAAATGACAGATTGAGGATGAGTTAGTATTGAAGGAGAAAAAGGTGTTCCAAAGAATAAGAGTTTGAGGTTAGAGATTATTTGGCTTTATCACAATACACTGATAATAGAACATGGAGGATAGTAGAAGACAGTAGAACTAGTTACTAGGAATTATTGATGACCAAAAGTTATTAAGGAAGTGCAACAATATATGGAGAGATGTGATCAGTGTCAAAGAACAAAGAATAGGGTAGAAATACTAGCAGGAAAATTAAGGCCAAACACAGTACTAGAAAAACTGTAGCAATATATATCAGTGGACTTGATTACAAAGTTACTGGTATCTGAGGGTCATGATTCAATTTGGGTAGTATGTCATAGATTTTTGAAAATATCACATTTTCAAGTGACAACAGAAAAAGTAATAGCAGAAAGATTAGCAAGGTTGTTTAGAAATAATTTGTGGAAGTTACATGGATTGCTGGAGAGTGTGATTTTGGTCAGAGGGCCACAGTTTGTAGCAGATTTAATAGAAGAGCTGAATAAGATGTTGGGAATAGAAATAAATCTATCAACAGTGATTCATCCACAAACAGACAGACAGATAGATGTTATGAACTAAGATCCTTAGGGTTAGATAATAGGACAACTCTTGTATTAAGTAACACAAGAGAACTCGATAGAGAACTCTTTTACAAACTAGTCTACCTTATATAGTCCTACAGATGGTCTGTGCTAACTACTGTGCACCCTACCCTAAACAACCATATGTAGTCCATAAGGCCAACATGTGGTATTTATATTGTATGACATCATCTGTTCTTAAATCTTCTACTAAATTCTCCCAAGTCTTGTGATCTGTTTTGTGACTATGCCATCAGGTTGTGACTGGTGTGACAGTGTGACCAATCAACCCTAACCCTACTTGTTCTAAAAATAGAAAATAGAAAAGTAAAACAGAATGAAAATAAAAGTGAAAAAATAAAATAAAATAAAATAAAATAGAGAGGAACTAAGTCTACTGTTTGTGAACTTGATAATAGAGAGGACAAATCAAAAGTTAAAACAGTACTTGAAAATGTATATTAATTATAAGCAAAGTAATTAGTCAGAATGGTTAGAAACTATAGAGTTTGTTTTCAACAATAAAGTTCAAGATTAACTATGAAAGAGAATTGAGGATGGGTTTAAAATAAGAAAAAAAGGAAAACATGTGAAAGTAGAGAAATTTATAAAGGAAATATAGAAGACATATGAAGAGACAATATTGAAGAAATCATAGGAAGAAATGAAAAAAAAAATATACAAATAGAAATAGAAAGAAAACAGTAGAGTATAAAGTAGGAAATAGAGTGTTGTTAAGTATAAAAAATTTGATGTGGCAGATAAGGAATAGAAGTTGATGGAAAAGTTTGTAGGGCCTTACAAAATAAAGAAAATTACATTAGAAAATATGATAGAGTTAGATTTACTAGTGTTAATGAAAATTTACCCAGTAGTTAATATGAGTAGGATAACATTATATTAAGAGTAGGTAGGGGAACAGAAGAAGATTTCACATCCTTCAGTAAAGATAGATGAAGAGAAGAAGTATGAAGTAGAGAAGATATTTGTTGTGGCAACCACTAGTCACAAAACTAATAGAGATATAAGCAATAAATCTCTCAGTAAGATATCAAGTGGGGATTACAAGAGAACTCGACAAGAAGTCTTTGCTAGATTGCTACCCTATTTATATAAGTTACACATGGACCATGCTACTAATAATTACTCCTGCCCTAAAGTCTATGCATTGTCCATAAGTGTACTATATATATACCATGAGGTAGTCATACAGTTAACACACTTCTTGACATCGTCTATCTAGACTACTCCAGCCTGCTCTAGGCTTCTATGATCTCACATCATGTGACTAGTTATATGACTGCAGTGTCATGTGCCTCTTCATTGTCATCATCAAATATAATAAAAGACAAGTAAATCCAAAGTAAAGTCCAATATAAAATCCAGAAGAATATATAAAAGAATATTACTGCTTCACTGTTATCACAAATAAGATACCCACTGGTTGTGATACTTGAGCTGAATAGTGTTTCAGAGGTTCAGTATAAGAATGTGATAATGATAGATGATGGAAAGTATCAACAAGAATAATTGATATTGTTAAGTCTGAGGTCTAGTCCTTAGACACAAAAGTATATATACAAAAGAGTAATGGTCTGTGTACAAGCTGTTTCTATTACATGATCAAAACTTGTACCTGATAGGAGCTGTCATTTGTCATAGCAGATGTCAGGCTAATTTTAGAAGGTAACTAATTATATCATTACATTGATATACCTATATCTCTACTAATACTTATTGCTTTGAGATACATCATATACCATTGGAAATGAATTAATGAGCACTTTCCAATGCAAGTTCAATTGTGTGAATCCATTTAGCTGTTCATGAGATATTAGCAGACTATTATAAGACAAAAGTATGAACAGACTTTAGTGAGATAAGATATAAATAGAACATTAGTTATATTATTAGTCTATGACAAGAGAGAAAGAGGGCATGTGACTTCCCAGTCACATGACATGATTTTATAGGCCTAGAGCGGTCTAGAGTGGTCTGGAAGGATTAGAAAGAGTCTAGAGATGGAGTGATGTCAAGGAACATGTTAACAGTATGGTTTCCTTATGGTATACATATGGTGCATGCATGGATGACAGAGATTAAGAGTAGGGTTTAAGATATGACATCAGAGCACATGTATATGGCATGCTGGCCTTGAGGTAGATATATGAAAGATAAGTAATGGACATAAGGACAGGACATAGACATTAGGGTAGGACAATACACAGTTATAGTATAGACTAGGGTTAGTTTATATAAATAGTCAGTAGAATACTGTTGTGATTCCCTGTCGAGTTCTCTTGTGAATTACACAACTTGTATTTCCCACTAGATATCTGCCCTTGAGATTTATTACTTGTGCTACTATTGGACATTGGTCTAGTAGTTGCCACAATACAGACAAAGTTTTTACAGCTACTGATGGCCTGATATCTCAGTCATTTGTTGTCACTGTTGTACATCCCACATATGTGGGGATAGTACTCATTTGGGGCTTTCCAGCATAACTTAGTTTGTGAAAATTGGTCTACTAGTTGTAGAGATACAAGCTGAATGAGGTTTGTGACAACTGTATCATAACAATATTGGATAGGAGAGGTATGAGGGGAAAGCTAAAGTATTTAGTTAGGTGATTAAAATATATAGCAGAAGAAGACACTTAAAAAGGATTAGAGAACTTGGGAAATGTAATAGACTTAGTGAAGAAATTTGAAAAGAAGATAAAAAGAGTACAAATGAGAAAGAAGAAGGAAAAGAAAAAGATATTGAATTCAGAAGCAGAGGTGTTTAAGAGGAGTGAATTACTAGAAAAGTATATGGTGAAAATTTTGTTTGGATAGAATGATAGAGAATTTGAAGATAAGTATTTGAAAAAGTTGGGCAAGACAGAAAGAGAAAGAGAAACAAGTTTCTTTAAAGACAGAACTTTAAAAGAAAGAGTACTTGTTACAATTACAAGACCTTAGAATGGGTCAAGTAAAAGAACCTTGTATTGAGTTAATATAAGAGAACTTAATAGAGAACTCCATACAGAACTGTCTACCTTATATACACTAGACTACTGGTCTGTGCTACAATATCATCAGCCTACTCTAAAGAGCTATGTATTTATTTTAAGGTCAATATGTGTTAAATATGCTGTAATAATATCATTTCTTCTAGAACCTTCTGTTATTTTCCATTGTAGCATGTGATCATGTGACAATGTGTGACTGTGACATGTAATGTTATACTAAATCCTAATTCTAAGTTCAAAATAAACTAGAAATGAAAATAAAATAAAATAAAATAGAATTCACAGTTTATAATTCTGATAGTACTGGTATAATATGCTTGAACTCTTATATTTTATTTTTATTTTATTTTATTTTATCTATTTTTCTTGATTTGATTTTTCTTTCTCTTTTATTTTTTGTTTTTTTTTATTTCTTAGACAATGAAGAAGCATGTGACATATTTGTTTCTTTCTCTCCTACCACCATCTTGTATGGTAGCACCTATAAGAGAATTAGCAAATACACTGTTTCCTAGTACTGCTATATACTTATTGTCCACTTTAATAGCTCAAAGTTCTTCCAATATAGACATGGATATTGACATTGATGTTCTCAGAGGAAGATCAGCTTCTTTCAGCATTAACAGCTCAAGGGAGTCTTCAATGCACTCTAATGCTTCATTTGTTCCATACCACAAGAGAATAGAAATACAAAGCAACAATTTACTATGAAGTGAACAAGTGAAAAATGAGAGACTTTCTCTCTTATATACAATGCTTGCAAAGAAGAGATACTCTTCAGTCAAACCAGCAACTGACAATAGCCCTATTAAAGGAGACTAATATAACAACAATATAGCATTTGCCCTCAACAACATACCTACTTCTATAGGTAAGAGTGAGACAATTAATAATACTAATATGTGTCCTCCTCAGAAGTTTGAGAATGTTTCTTTACTATATGATACATGTCAACTAGTTGAACCTAATACTTGAAATGGTGAAGCCCATCCTATTTCTATTTATGGCTCTATAAAGTTGTTAGATATTGATGCTAAGAATATAACAACCTCATTATTTCACATGATGAACTTTATCAAATGTCAAAGTATAGATCAAAAATATATCAATGATGTCCAATCTTTAAATGGATTTGGTGAAGCTACCTGACTTCTTATTTTATCTATATATGAATCTGGTTGAGATGTATTATACACTAATGACAAGAAGATAACTTTCAGATAGGAAGTATCTTCCAAATTCACTCCCACAAATACTGGTGCTAAATCTTTGCTGAAAAGCTAAAAACCCAAAGAAAAACAAGCAGAAATTGTAAAACTCCCCCTTTCTATTTCAGTAAGACTTTCCAAAGAAATTTTGGAAAAATCAAAATTTTCAAAAGAAATAAACAACAAATCATCAGAAAAGGCTAAACTCAACCCCAACAATAAACTGTTATATACTCAATCATTAGCTCTCAAAGTTAGTGAAATTTTGAAAATTAAAGAAAAATTTCCAATTTATTAGCAAATAAAATTGAAAACATGCATAAGATAATCAATAATTCAGATAAGTACTGCTTCTTATCTCTTTACCACCATCTTGTATGGTAGTACCTATGAGAGAACTAGCAGATATACAATTTTATTTAACCTCAGCTATTCAAATTAACAACTTAATACCTCTTTTTTCTTCTGCTAAGGAGATGGACATCAACAGTAACAATATCACAAGGGAGAGATCAGACCTCCCTAACAAACTGAGCTTCAGGTGTTCTTTTGTATCCTCAAGCTCTTTCTCTATTCTATACTATGAATATATGGAAATTGACAACAACAGGTCAGAATATGAAGATAGAGAGCCTATCAATTACTCTCAAGTATTCTATGAGGACAGGACTAATGGTGGTATATCTGTCAGTAGAGTGGCTAACAATTCCTTTACAGTTAGAAGACAACACTTTTTAAATGAGGCTCTAACTCCTAAATCCTCATCTCTTTCTTGAGGTCCAAACATTTCTAACTGCAGATCTAATTTAGATCAACAGCCTATGATCAATATCAACCTGCCTTATGACATCAATCAGGCTATCAACCAAGAATTCTGGGATAGCTCTTTCCAGCCTATTTTACTTCATGAATCAATGGAGAATCTCCTATTGGACATCAAAAATATCAAAGTATTCTTAAATCACATCACAATGTATATCATCAACAAGTCAGTTGACAGAAACAAGATCAATGACTTTGAAGACCTTAAAGGTGTCAACAAGAATCTTTGGAAGTTAATCTCAGCTTTATATGATTCTAGTTAGGATATATTAAATGTGGATAACAATCTATCATTCAGGAATAAGGTGGCTTCAGAATTTACTCTGAAGATCAACAATATTCTGCTAAACAAACCCTCCAAGCCCATGGAAAAACTGGCTTTGGTCTCTAGTCTTCCTTCTTCAATTCTGGCCAAATCTCCTAAGAAGGTCAAGGATATCACAACATATTTCAAAAAGAATCACAACTCCAAAGGAAAAGAGACATCAAAAAAATCTTATGTACAGACCTTGTCTAATAGCAACATTGTTAAAGACACTTTTAAGATCAAAAAAGCTTTTCCTAAACTTCAGGGCACCAAAATCAAAAGCATTCAGAAGATTATTAATGGGAGCAAAAAACCCAAACCCTATTTAAACATGACTACTAAGGGTCCTACTCACAAGCAGGTTATTATTCCTGTAGACAGTAACAATACTAACAAATTCATGTTGCACTTGAGTGACCATATCACTAACATCAACAGATTACTCAAAAATATCAAATCTAATTGCAGAGCAGATTACATTAGAGCTGAGAAATTGAGCATTATCATCACCACTAACAAAGTTGCATTATCTTTAGATCTTCAAACATTGGGGAATTATATAAAAAATGCTAATCAAATCAATGTAGATAAGGTCAAAACTCCTCACCTACCTCAGTTAAAGTCTTATCTCAAGCTAATCAGTCTTTCTTATTATACTGAAAATACTAACCTTTCTATCTTGTTGGATGACATTGAGAAAGTACTCAAAAACAACTATATCTTCAATGATATTTCCCTTGTATCTTGTCTGAGAATCATCAAAGTCTCTCCCAAATTGTATATGGCTATTATATAGATCAACATCTGGGATTCTCAAAGTGGTACAAATACTAAGAAACTCATTAACTGTTGCTTCAATGTAGGAAATTTTATTGCAACTATTCATGGAGCAAACATGAACTCAGAAGTTTCTCAATGTAAGAAATGTTGGAAATGGAGACACTCAACTCAGGTGTACAGAATACAAGGAGTGAAGTGTATTAAATGCAACAGCCCCTACTCAACTGATCACCATCATCAATCTTCATGGTGTTGCAAGGCTAATACTAAAACCAACCTCCCAAGACTTGAAATGAAGCAGGGCAAACCATGCCCTCATATGTTCAAATTTATCAATTGCAAGGACAATCACCAAGCCAATTCAAATGCATGCTTGTTCTGGAGACATCACTTCAACAAGAAGTAGCATACCAAAGAGTATCAAAAACTTCATAAAAACAGAAGATCTTTGATTAGTTTAGCTGTGAATGGTCTTTTAGCATAATTATTAAAAATCTTAAGATTTTTTCACAGAACATTTACAAGAATATCTTGATGGTCAACACTATTCTGGAAACCCATTTGTATTTTGACATCATTTTTATCCAAGAACCATCTTGGTCCACTATTTATACTATACTAAGCATTCTGAGTAAGGAAAGAGAGGAACTTGTTGGTATTCCAAACCATTTGAACTGGATAACTTTCTCTAGATCATTAATGAAAGAAAAGGACTTTCCAAGAGTCACTTCCTATATTAATACTCAATTATCCTACCTTTATTTTTCACTTTGCAAGGATATATTCAACCACAAAGACATTTTGATTATTTCTTTCTTTAATAAAAATTCCATTTTCTTTCTGATAAAAATTTATTCAGACTCTTCATAGTCAGCTTTAAAGTATCTTAAGGATACTAAAGTCCTGCTCAACAATGTTCTTTCTCATCATGATGGGAGATTTTAATATTCATAATAACTTTTGGGATCCTAATTATTCTTTTCATTCTTCTAATAGTGATTTACTTATAGATCTCATAGACTTCATGAACCTTAGGCTTTCTTTTCCTGCTAACCCTGTTCCTACTAGATATTCTGACAACAATTGTGACTCCAACTCAGTCATTAATCTCATGTTTCTTAGATATGGGTCTGATGAACTCGACTTCTATTCTATCTACCTAGATTGGAGACTTGTCTCCAATCATGCCCCCCTCACAGTCTGTATACCTATTTTTGAGAAACTTATCAACATTCAGAAACAAACACTTGTCAAAGATAGCAATAAAGAGAAACAATTTATTAGTGTGCTCATCAACCATATTCATGAAATCAACACATCAACTATTTCTGATGTTGTGTCACTTAAGTATTCCATATAATCCATCACTCAGACTATAGAAAAGTTGTGGTTACAAAATGTAAAAACTGTTAACATTATTAGAAGGTCTAAAAGTTGGTGGGACAATAATTGCAGTAAGGATCTGGAATAGTATAGGTTCTCAAGACATTGAAGATTGGAAAAAATTCAAAAACATAGTCAAGCAAATGAAAAGAATATTTTTTGACCTCAAAATACAGAAAATCACAAAAAAAAACTAGTTCATGGCTTCTTATGAATTGGATCAACAAATGCAAGCTTTCTGCTATTGAAGCTATCAAGTATAACAACTGTTTGTGTATTGAAATTGAAGATGTTTGGGATGCTCTTCACTCTACCTTCAACAGGGCTCAAGACCATTGAATTAACTTCAATTTATTGAATGAATTCTCCAATAAATCTATCTCATCCTGGCTTTTTGGAGGCAGAGCTTATCAATGCCATTAACAAATACAACAATTCATCTACTTCAGGTCCAGACAAGTTATCATGAAGGCACCTCAAAATCATTATCAAAGACTTCATATGTCTAAAGAAAATTGTTGACATTGCTGACACTTGCTTCAAACTAGGCCACTAGCCAACACATTTCAAAGTATTAACATCCATTGTTATACCAAAGCCAAATAAGGAGTCATATAACTCACTAAAGACCTTTAGACCAATTGTCCTTCTGAATATAATTGGAAAACTCATCAAAAAAGTCATGGGTGAAAGACTTATATTTTAGTCAATCTCTAACAGCTTTATCCATTCTAGCCAATTGGATGGTCTCAAACAACAATCAACTATTGATACCAGAATTGTTTTAACACACTTTATACAATTAGATTGGGTCAAGAATGTAAATACTAGTACTCTTGCATTTGATATTGCACAGTTCTTCCTATTGTTGAATTACCAGCTCCTTTCTTTTATCTTTGACAAGACTGGTTTTGATCCTAAAGTCTCAAAATTGTTTTAAAAATTATCTAGTAGGATACAAAACCAATTATATTTGGAATTTGTTTTCTTCTTCTTCTCTTAATATAGATGTTGGAGTTGGTCAAGGTTCAGCCCTCTTTTCCATTTTATCTGTCTTATATATTTCTTCAATCCTTCATATTTTTGAAAATTGGCTAAAATCACTAAAAATTCCAACCTCCTTTCTTTTATTTGTTAATGATGGACTTCTTGTTACTCAGAACAAAAACTTTTCAACTTTCAATTCCCTTTTATTTTGCAGTTATTGGATTATTTTCTCTCTACTAGAGAAATTTAGACTTAAACTCAAATACAAAAAAACTGAAGTATTTTATTTTTCCAGATCTACTAGTCTTTTCAATCTCTCTTTCCTCAATTTGTCTCCTCTCAAGGACTCTATCCTTGGGCCAAAGAATTCATGGAGATATCTAGGCTTTATCTTTGACAGAAAGTTATTGTTTTGATCTCACATCAATTTCTACACCAACAAAGCCATATCAACTGTTAAATCTATGAAGCTACTTGGCAATTTGTTATGAGGTCTTATTCCTCAGCAAAAAAGGCTTTTATACAGAAGCTGCATCCTCCCCATTGTGTTATATGGTTTCCAACTTTGGTACTACAACAAAGCTTCTCTATCATACCTCATCAAGAAACTCAATAAAATGCAACAAAAAGCAGCTATTTGGATCCTTGGCACTTTCCAAACATCTCCTTCACTTGACATCAAAGCTATTGCCAGACTCATGCCTATCAAACTTCACCTTCAAAAACTCAGTGAAAGAGCTTAACTTAGAGTTCATTCTCTTCTAAGTAATCATATTCTCAGATCGCTCCTAGAATCCAACCCTTCTTCTAATTCTATTCCTTATTATTTATTACTGAACAACCTCATACACAAATAGTGATAGAAAATTAAAGGCCCTATCATTGATATAAACAACCATTATAATAAAGTTTTTATTCTTTCAAGTCTTTTAATAAAGAGTTCATATCTGGTCATTGATTAATAGACATTTTCTCAAACAAATTCTCTTTTTATATGACAAGAAAACAAAATGAAAATAGTCTAAAATAATACATCCAATCTCTCAATAACATTACTCTCAACTCCTCCTCGGATCCCTCAAGTACGCTTGTTATCACTGACACTAGCATTAAGAATCATATCACTACATCTATCTCACACACTCATGTCTATAATAAATAGGTAGTTAAAACAATTCACCATGTAATCAATATTACAACCACTGAGGCTGAATTATTTGCCATAACATGTGGTATAAACTAAGCTACCAATCTTCAGGGTATTAGGAAAATCATTGTCATTACTGACTCTATTCATGCTACAAAGAAAATTTTCAATTCCTCATCACATCTATTTCAAATTCACATTGCTTCTATTTCTTACAAGTTAAGGAAGTTCTTTGAAATAAATATTAACATCATTGAATCTTGGGAATGTCCAAGTTGAAGCAATTGGGTCCTTTATAAAGCTATTGACAAGGAAACTAACAAATTCTATTCTATTCCATTATTTCTATAGAAAATGTTCTAGGACTTCAGTCAGAAAAATGAATGCAACTTGCTTATCAACCAATGGAAGATGACTTTTCAAGTGTCAGATGACAAAGAATGCCTTTTCCTAGAGTTAGTAGATAATGAAATAATCTCCTGGAACCATCTTATGCAAAAGATAGAACATGGCTCAGACACTTTGACCATTCAAACTTGCTATGTGCAATGTTATGACTTAAAGCTCAAAGAGTTAAGCAATAAGACAACTCTTGTATTGGAGTAACACAAGAGAACTCAATAGAGTTCCTAATACAAAGTAGTCTACCTTATATACTATTCCTCATGGTCCGTGCTAGCTACTGTGCACCCTACCCTAAACAACCATGAGTATAACATGAGGCTAGCATGTGTTGTCCATGCTGTATAACATCACTTTGTTCCAGAATCTTCTACTTCCTTTTCTCAAGTCTCATGATCAGTCTTGTGACTATGCCATCAATTTGTGACTGATGTGACAGCATGACTGAAACCCTAACCCGAGTTGTTCTAAAAATAGAAAAAGAAAAAAGAAAAAGTAAAGTAAAGTAAAATAAAGTGAAAAGGGAAAATAAAATAGAGTCCACTGTCAACGATCTTGACATGCAAGAGCATTAAGAGCTATCATCAACCATGCATTGACTGGTGAATATTGTTTAAGATTCTTCCCAAATGAGACTTTCCACTGTCTATGTGGGTCTTATCCAATCAAAACTAGATATTACGTTTATAATTGCAAATATTTCAACAACTACTGGAATCCAAGGAGAGATTCTATTAGCCATTTCATTTTATTCTTAGAATTCAAAAGTAGTACTTTTTCTTTTGGGAATAGTACTACAGAACTGCTTATGACTAATGCCTGTTAGCTTTTATTTTTCTTTCTTCTTTCTTTCTATTTCTCACTATCCAAAAAAAAACAATTCAGATAAGATAAAGCCCAAAATTAACATGACTACCAAAAGTCCATCACAAAAACAAATTATTGTTTCCATAAGCAATGAAAACAAGTCTAAGTTCATAACTTCATCAAGCAAGCATATTACTAATCTAAACAGTTTGCTTAAGAACATCAAATCAGATGTCATGGAATTGTTATGACCACTAACAAGGTGGCTTCTTCTTTGGATCTTCAAATCATTGAAAAATATGTTAAAAATATAAATCATATCAACTCAGACAATGTTAAGATACCCTGTCTCCCTTAATTAAAATCATATTTAAAAATTATAGGCATTCCTTATTTGATGGAGAACACTAACATGCTCATAAATTCTAGTTTTATCAAAACAATACTCAGGAACAATCACATTTTCAACAATATGTCTATTATGTTGAAATCTTGTGTCATTAAAATGTCACCCAAATCAAACATAGCAATAGTTTGGCTAAACATATGGGATGTTTAAAGTGGCAGTAAGACTAAAGGTCTGAGTAATAGATATTTCAATATAAGAAGTTATATCACTACTATTCAAGACACAAACATGAATTCAGATGTTTCCTAATATAAAAATTGCTGGAAATGGGAGTACACAACTTTTGCTTGCCAATTTCAAGGGTTGAAATGTGCTAAGTACAATGGACCTCACAAGATTGAACATCACTACCATTTTGCTTGGTGTTACAAGGTGAATTTCAAGACAAACCCTTCCAGACTCAAAACTAAGTAGAGCAAACTATGCCCATACTTATTTAAATGCTTAAACTGCAAAGGCAATTATCAAGCTGATTCAAATACTTGTTATTTTTGGAAGCATTGGTTTAACAAAGAATATTATATAAAGAAGTATTAGGAACTCAAGAAAACCAGAAACAACTTAATTTACTCAGCTATAAGTGTTGCTCAAGCATGATTATCAAGAGTCTCAAGATATTCTCACAGAATGTTCAAAAGAACAAAGTACTCATGGATGTGATATTAGAAAAAGAAATTTTTTTTGATATTCTTCTTATTCAAGAGCTTCCATAGTCAGTTATTTGTGCTATTCCAAGCTCTTCTAATAAAGAGGAGAACAAGATCATAGGAACCTCTAGCTATTCAAACTGGATAACATTTTCCAGTTTGACTCATAACAAATGTGACTATCCCAGGGGGATTTCTTATATAAAAATTCACTTAATTTCTATATGGTTTTCTTTACAAAAGGACATCTTTAACCATAAAGACATCTGTTGTTTTTATTTTTTTAATAATGGTTCTTTATTTTTCATGATTAACATTTATTCTGACAATAATTATTTAGCTTTAAAGTATCTCAAGGATACTGAAGCAAATATCCATAACATACTAATCATGGCTGGTGATTTTAACATTAGAGACAGTGACTAGGATCCTTCATTTCTTTTTCATTCTTCTCATAGTAACAGTTTAGTAGAGATTGCAGACTCTTTTGATCTCACTTTATCTTTTGCTATTCAACAGGTTCCCACTCAATATTCTGATAATAAATACAATTCCAATTCCATCATCAACTTACTATTTTTACATTCTAACTTAGTAGAACTCAATAACTATAAAATTCATCCAGAACTTTGGTTCTCTTCAGATCACACTCCTCTCACTGTCAATATCATAATTAAGAAAGAGTTTATCTAGCAAAAAAGACATACTATTATAAAGAATAATGAAGATAAATCCAATTTCATAGACAACTTCATAAAGACTTTCCAGAATATTGATATAAGAAATATCATCACTATAGAATTCTTCAAAAGCATAGTTTAAGAATATGCTAATATATAGGAATATATGTGGCAAGCACATTCTTGGCTAGTCAATATTAAAAGACAGTCCAAAGATTGGTAGAACAAAATATGTCAGGAAAAACTAATAGCTTACAGTACATCTAAATGAGTTGAAGAATGGAAAGACTTTAGGAGAATAGTGAAGACTATAAAACACCAATTTTTTAATAATAAGATTCAAGAAATTGTATCAAAAAACTATAAACCATGGAACCTTATGAATTATGTCAATAAATACAAACTTCCAGCCATTGAAGCAATTTAATATAATCGACAACTGTGTATTGAGATTGAAAATCTGTGGATATGTCATATGCCAAGTCCACTTGTCCAGAACAATACATTCCTGTGGTACACTCCTTGTCAACAGCTAATCCAAATAAAGCTCACCTTCTACAGTGGCTATCTTACTTGCAACATGCTTTATGGCAGTGATACAATATTCTGTCTTTTATAACAGTAATACTCCTATTTTACTTGGTCTTCCATGGTAGAATCATACTCCTGTCAGTGTCTTAACACTGAAACATTTGCTTGGAGCAATAAGGGTTATACCACTGGAACCTCAAGCATCTCCTATAGTAGGTATCAGTATATAAGACTAGTAGTTATATTGTAATTTACTAGTCTGATAACTGACAAAGATAAACTCTTATTGAACTTGATCCCTGGTATTCAACAGTAATATACCAAATGAGTACTTACTTCCATCTTGGACTTCTTCCTATTATCTGAAGTTATGACTATGCAGCAGACAGATAGCATAGCATATAAGCTAAAGCCAAGGTCATTCCACAAGTCTGTATATCTCTGAGTCTATCTTGTGGACTTTTATCTCTGGTATGAACCATATCTGACAGGACAGCTTTACATCAAATATTTAACTCAGTATCAAGTTGATGAGTAGATGCATCTTTATTAGAGGAGCTTTCCTCCAAACTATACTCAATATACAATTATTTTTCAAGAGAGGAATTTATGATGGCTATCAGCAAATGCAACAATTTATCTGCTTCTAGACCAGATAGAATTTTGTGAAAGTACCTCAAGCTAATCATTAAAAACAATCAATATTTGGAAAACATTATCAACATAGCTAATATATGTGTTAACATAGGTCATTAGCCAGTGTATTTCAAAGTGTCTTTATCCATAATCATCTCTAAACCTAACAAAGTCATTTGTGATTCTTCAAAGTCTTTCTGTTCCATTGTTTTATTGAATATTTTGGGCAAGTTAATAGAAAAAGTTATTGGCAAATATTTACAATTCTATTCAATTGCTAATAGTTTCATTCATCCAAATTAACTTGGAGGACTCAAACAACACTCCATAATAGATACAGGTGTTGCCTTGACATATTTAATCCAATCTGGATAGGTCAAGAATCTTTAGATGAGCACATTAGTGTCAAGAGTGAAAGTGGTAGACTCTACTCATTTTCACTTTCATTTTCATTTTCAGTTTCTTTTTGATTTATTTTTCATTTGTCTATTTTTAGAACTTAGGGATAGGGTTAAAGTGATGAGATCACATTGTCATACACCAGTCACATCAGAGGACACAGTCACAGATCACAAAACCTATGAAAGGATGATGTCATACAACATGGACAATATATACTAATCTTAAGGCTACTACATAGTGGTTTAGGGTAGGGTAGAAGTAGCTAGCACAGACCAGGTGGATTCAGTATATAAGGTAGACTATCTTGTATAGAGTTCTCTATTGAGTTTTCTTGTATAAACCCTATACAAGGTTCTTTTTCTTGATTAACTCTAAGATCTTGAGTTTGTAACAATTAGTCTTCAATATTGCTTAATTCTTCCCATTTTTAAATCACCATTTAATATCCTTAATTCTCAAAAAAGTAAGATTTAATTTAGGAATTTCTTGTTTCTTTTCTGACTATCTAGTAAACAGAAAAACCAAATATTCATAAAATGGCTTTATATTTTCATTTTTACAGCAGATGTAGGTATTGGTTATGGATTGGCTCTTTTCTCTATTTTGTCTGCTCTTTTCATTGCTCCAGTTCTTTACATCTTTGAAAAAAGAATGAAAAATCTAAAAATACCTATATCTCTTTTTTCTTTTGTAAATGATAGACTTTTTATTTCTCAAGAGAAATATTTTGACATTTTGAATGCTAACTTATTTTGTAGCTACAACATTATGTCATCTCTCTTAGAACAGTTTGTACTTATAGTAGAACATGGAAAAACTGAAGTTTCCATTTTTCTAGGTTGTATAACATTTTTAGTTCCCTATCTTTGGACCTCAGTCAAATCAGTAGTCCCATTCTCCATTCTAAAGACACTTGGCAATATCTTAGGTTTATCTTTAATAGAAAACTCACATTTTGTCAATATATCAAGCTTTATACTAACAAGGCCCTATCTACTGTAAAGTGTATGAAAATGCTTGGTAATTTTATGTAAGGTCTTCTACCATATGAAAAATATTTACTCTATAAAACATATATTCTTCCAATCACCTTGTATGGTTTTCCTCTTTAGTACCACCCAATAATATATAATATATCCCAAAGTAATAAGTATTCATAGAAATACAAGCATATCAATATAATAACATAATTAGTTACCTTTTAAAATTAGCCTAACATTTGCTATGACAGATGACAGTCCCCATCAGAAATGAGTTTTGATCATATAATATAAATAGCTTGCACATAGACCATTGCTCTTATATGTATATATCTCTGTGTCTAAGGATTAGACCTTAGACTCAACAACATCAATTATTATTATTAAACCATCAATTTACATTAATCATTGTTTCTTATTATCATTGAACTTCTGAATCTAAGGCTTGGTACCATAAGCTTTAGGACATCTCTGGAGTTTGATAGTTGTATCCACAATAATGTTTTCTCAGAACATTTAGCAGGAGAATAAACTGTTTATCCTGTTCTAGCCCCTCCTTCTACTATACAATGCTTTATTATTGTTTTCTCTTGAAGAGTTTAACAAATTGCAATAATGAGCAGCTCTGTAAATCTTAGGTGTCTTTCATATCTCTTTTACCATAGGAATTGAGCTATAGCAGGTTTTATTCCCATATACCTCCATCTTCAAAAGCTGAGTGGTAGAAATGAATTGAGAACAGTTACTCTTCCTTATAACCACATCATCAAATCTTTTCTTGAGAAAAGGCATACTCTGAATTCTCAATCACATTGTCTAACTTTGGAAAATATAATGTCCAAGTAAAAATCCAAAATCAAAAGCTCTATTGTCAACACAAATAATTGATTAAATAGAATTTTTACTTCTTTTGATTCTCTAAATCATGAATTTCTTCTGGATAATAGATTAATTGATGTTTTTTATATTCATATATCTTTTCATAAAGCTCATTGCAAGAAACTTGATGATATCATTTTCAAATCATTATTGGATCCAAAAACTATTATTATTGTTATGGATGTAAGCAATAAATATAATGTTGCATCATCCATTGCTTATATCCATTCCTTTAACAACCCTCTAAAGAAAATACTTCATCACACTGTCAATATTACATCAACAGAAACAGAATTATTCTCAATTAGATGTGGAATTAACCAAGCCATTCAAATGCAGTAAGTCTCACACATCATAGTTATCACTGATACTATCCATGTAGCTAAGAAAATCTTTAATCCTCCCATATACCCATATCATCAACAATCAATTGCAATATCTAATAAACTCAGAGCATTCTTCAACAAACACAAGGACAATACCATAGTATTTTGGGATTGTCCTAACAACAAATGGATTCTACATAAAGTGGTAAACAAAGAAACTAAATGCTTCAATCTAATTCCTTCATACCCAAGCAAAGTGTTATGGAATTTCAGCAAGAAAAAGGAGTGCAATAACCTCATTGATGAATGGTATATAACTTTTAAATCATCAGATCTCAAAGGAAAATTTTTTCTCCATCTATTGAATAATAACCTAATGGAAATTAAACTGTTCTATACAAAAGGAGGTCTATAGATAAGATATTTTGGTTTTTTTGCTATATGCTTGAGCTACTATAGCTATTACCAATCATGTGCTAATTGAAGAATATTAGTTAAGATTTTTTCCTAGAGAAGAGTTCAAATACCTGTGCAGATTTTATCCAATTGAAATAAGATGCTATATTCTTTATGAGTGTAGAAAATTCAACAATTACTGGAACCCAATGAAAGAGATAATGAATTACTTTATCTTTTTCTTAGAATATAATCCAAATGCTTTTTCTTTTGGAGAAAGTATTACATGAGCATTTGCTATCTTTGATGTAAAATAGTTTTTCTTTTTTATGTTGTCTGCTCTAAATGTACAAAGTAGTTTTTGCATCCTATGTAATAAATCATTAATTAAAAAAAGAGGCATGTAACCACAGTCACATAATACATCACATGACATTATGTCATAGATCTAAAGCCTAGAAGAAGCTGAAAAAATGACATCAAGGTACATATCTATAGGTATATGTCTATATTATATTTTTATCTTATAGTATATATATGATATACTTATAACTAATATATGGAAATTAGAGTAGGGCTATTTATTACTAGCACAGACTATGTATCTATAGTAGAAATAAGATAACAATATATTAAGGACTCCTTGATGAGTTCTCTTGTAATTCTTACAATATAAGACTACTTAATGCACTATTAACTATCTTAGTTAGTAGTTGCCACAATACTTGGACTCCACTTTACTTCTGAAGTTGTGATCTACAGTAAACAAATAGCATAGCATATAAGCTGAAGCTATTAGGATAACTGAACAAAGTCTACAATGTTTTAGCAGAGCTACATCTTCAGGAAAACCTAAGTATATATTGTTAAAATATGCTAATCAAGTATAATCTATCTTTAGAAAAACATAAGAGAACAGAATGAGGTTTTCTAAAGATAGTTGCTATTTTAAATATCCTGCTATCCATTCTAATCTAATAGAACAGATACTAAGCTAACTATTGTAATTATAGTATACAGATAGTCAGAAGCATAAACAGAATTGTCTAGAATATTATTTGAAAAGACAAAGTATACTTGATATTAACAAAATATAACTAATAATAATCTTGGAGGTTATTTGAAGAAGTAGTATACAAGTATGAGATTCAATAGTAGAAACTAAAAGTCTATAGAAAAAACTATAGAGTTTGGGGTTTGATATCAATAAAGAATTGGATTTTCTTATAGAAGTCAAGATTGTTCTGGAAAGTCTATAACATTACTGCTCTTTGTATGAGTTTTCATACTCAGTACAGATTGCAGCAAACTTTGTGAACTTTTATTTTCTAGTATGAACTATGTTTAATAGTACAAGAATAGTTATGAAAAGAATATATTTACTCCAAACAGTATTAGTATTCTTTGCGAATAAAAGGAATGGCAAGAAGCATATTGTCAGACTTGAAAATGGTAGACATATTTCTTTTCTATTTCTCTTTTATTATTTAAGTATTACAAACTTCATTCAGCTTGTATCTCCACAACCAGTGGACCAATTCTCACAAACTAAGTTATGCTGGAAAGCCCTGAATGAGGGCTATCCACACATATGTGGGATGTACAAAAGCAACAAAAAATGACTGAGATATCAAGCCATCAGTAGCTATAAAAGCTTTGTCTGCTAATATCTCATGAATGGCTAAACGGATTTACACAATTAAACTTGTGTTGGAAAGTGCTCATCAATCTATTTCCAACAATATATGATGCGTCTCAAAGCAATATGTATTGGTAGAGATACAAGCATATCAATATAGTAACATAATTAGTTACCTTCTAAAATTAGCCTGACAGCTGCTATGACAGATGACAGCTCCCATCAGGTACAAGTTTTGATCATGTGATGGCAACAGCTTGCACATGGACCATCACTCTTTTATATATATATATATATCTCTGTGTCTAAGGGCTAGACTTCAGACTTAACAACATCAATTATTCTTATTGATACTTTCCATCATCTATCATCATCACATTCTTATATTAAACCTCTGAAACACTATTCAGCTTAAGTATCACAACTAGTGAGTATTTTATTTGTGATAAAAATCCTTAATGATAGAGGTCTATAGTTTGTATCAAAATTCATAGAAGAATTCATGAAAGCTCTAGGGACTACAAGATAGTTGTCAACAACATATCACTCTCAAATGAATGGTCAAATGAAAAGAATCAACCAAGAAGTAGGAATGTTCTTAAGACATTATGTCAATTATCAACAAGATAACTAGATGGAATAACTAGCCACTGTAGAATTTCAATAAAATGACAAAAGGCATATAGCAACAGAAAGGACACCATTCAAATTAAACTTTGGAAGATATCTCTGGAAAGGAAACCTTGTAACACAGATGGATTTTCCAAGAATAGAAGAATTCCTAATAGGACTACAGAGAAGCTGGGAGGAAGCTACAAAGTTGATAGAAGAGGCCCAAAAGAATATGAAAAAGTAATTTGATAAGAAAAGAAGAAACTCTCAAGGATTGAAGGTTGGAGATAACATGTGGCTGGAAAGTAAGAATATTCATTCAAACTAACCCTCAAAGAAGTTGGATCACAAGAGATACAGACCTTTTAGGATCTCAAAAGACATTGGTTAAGAGATATTTCAGCTGGAACTTCCAGAAGAATGGATAATTTACAATGTGTTCAACAAAAACTTACTCACATGATACAAAGAACCACATTACAAGGGACAACATGTGGAACCAGCACCTTCACTGACAATTATTAGTGAAGAAGAAGAATATGAAGTCAAAGAAGTATAGAAATACAGGAAATAAGACAAAGAAACACAATACTTGGTGCATTGGAAAGGTTATAGGGACAAACATGATCAATGGATCACAGAATTAGGGTTGCCTCATACAAAAGAGGCAATTGAAGATTATTGGACAAGATGTTTGAGTCAAAACCTATAAAGAGGGAGGGTAAAATCCTATTTCAACAGTTCAAAACATCACTCAAACTTCAAAGATAAATGTTTTCCCAAATCACAAACAACAACTATATGACTGCTCCCACTTCTCCCAACCCTACATCACCAGGAAATTGAACAACATAGATGAAGCCAAAGCATTTAAGAAGGAACAAGATGATTGGACCAGACTATATCACAAGATGTTAAAAGGGATAGAGACAATGATTAACATACAGAAACAAGTGTGGGACATGATAAAGATAGCAGGAGAGGCCAATACAACAATTACAGAGATGGAGGACACAATTCTAAAGATGAGCATCAATAACTGGACCATAAATACTACCAATATCCTAGGAGTATTGGAGGATTTGTGATACTTAATTTAGAGCAATATGAAGGACCAGGTATTTCAAATTCAAAGGATGCTAGCTAATGAATTAGATGTATATAAGGAACAAGGAAATCAATGTGTAGACAACAATATTTGAGAGATTCAGAAGTTGTACAAGAATAAAGAACAAATGAAGAAATTAAACAAGGGAGAAGTAGTAGAAGATAAAGAGGTTAATCTAATCAAGCCATATAAGATATCTGAATCCACATCATCAACAACAATATTGAACTTTATAGATGATGAAGTGAACAATCTTATAAAGTACATGAAATTCATATGATCCCCTATACAAACTGACTATTCCCAAATTACTAGTTACTCAAATTTAGAGGTGAACAATATCTAGAATTCTGGAAAGAAGTAGCTACAGCACTAGTTGAGAACAAATATAATATTGAAACATCAAGAAATGGTTATCCTATAACCATGTTTCAAGGGAGATCACCACATGAGCCATATTTCATAGCCATTAACAATCAAGGTCAAGTTATATATTGTTATAATTGATACCTCATGGATACAGCATGAACTAGGGTAAAGGATAATAATAACATGATCAGCTGTGCCAAAGTAGTCTCAGTTAGCACCTCATGTAGTAGGTGTTCTATTCTTCCTTAGTTTCCATTGTTCTATGACTTATTTAATGCATGTATTATGGATAATTTCCTCATAGCTTTCACATATATATAGTGTAGAGATACTTCTATATTCTTTACACTTTATCACTTATACAATTCCCTTACTTTTTCTCAAGTCTTTGCCTAAGTGCAACCTAAGCTCTAAGCTAAGGTTGTAATACTTGCACATTTTTTCCCTCTCTTCTCTTAACAATGGATATACCTTCTAGTTACAAACTCAAGATCTTAGGGTTGGTCAAGTAAATAAACCTTATATTAGGTTAACACAAGAGAACTCAATAGAGAACTCTGTACAAGATTATCTATCTTATATACTAAACTACCATAGTCCATGCTACTACTTCTCTAGCCTACCCTAAATGACCATGTGTTTGCCTTAAGGTCAACATGTATTATATATATTGTATGATATTATTCTTTTAGAATCTTCTATGTCTTTCTCTGTGATCATGTGACTTGTGACCATTACTGTGACCATGTCATCTGATGTAACTGATGTATAACAGTGTGATCATGACATTACTCTAACCCTAACCCTAAATCTGAATAAAGAAAATAAAAGAGAAAAAAGAAAAAGAAAAGGAAATTAAACAAACTAGTATCCAAGCTTTGTATATCTGACATTACCCCCCCCTCTTCAAAATTCCTACTTCTGGAGAAACTTGTTGGTTCATCTCTTTTTCTTGTCTTATCTTCTTCCTTCAATCTTTTCCAATTTCTCTCCAACTTCTTTAAATACTCGTTCTCAAACTTCCCATCATCCTATCCATATAATATTCTTGCCATATATTTTCCTAGTAGTTCCACCCTCCTAAAATTTTTTTCCTCTACCAAATCCAACTTCTCCTGTCTTCTTACTTCTATGTTTATTCTCCTCTTAAACTCTGCTACTAATTTCTTTGTGTTTTCCAAATCTTTTTCTTTTTCCCAACTATTATACTCTGCCATAAACCTCTTCCACTATACTAAGTACTTTACCACTCCTCTCACTTTTTGTTTATTCAGTATCCTCTCTATTTCTTACTTCTCAACTCCTTCTACTTTTATTAGTTTTCCTTCTTTTTTTTTTGCTCTTCTACTTGGTCTTTGTATCATACTACCCAGCTGATATTTACTACCAGGTGAATTCTTATTGATGTTGGCAATTTTAACTTGATTACATTAGTAGAAATCATCTCATCAATGATATATGGACTGACATATTAGTTCATTAGTTTCTTTACTAGTCTTTCTTTGAACACTAGATCCTTTATACTTAACATAACTCTATCTCTAACCTTCCATACTTCTACTTCCTTTCTTCCTCTATCTGCTTGCTTCTTCATCTCCTCCTGTGCTTTGATCAAAGCTGCTCCTGCTTCCTCTTACACCTTTCTTATTCTTTCCACAAACTCCATTGCTTTCTCTATCTTTTCTTTTCTTCTTAAATCTACTCTCATTCTCAGCTCTCTTCTGTAATTTGCCATAAATAGAGACACTTTAGTTGTCATATATATCTTGTTGTTAATTGCAAATTCAGCTAATGCCAACCATTCAGGCCAATCTCTTTACCTATAATCTATGAAGAACCTTAGATATTGTTCTAGTTCCTGATTCATTCTCTCCATTTGACTATCTATCTGTGGGTGAAATGATGTTGACAGCTTTGTCTTAATTTCCAACATCTTATTCAGCTTCTTTATCATCTTTGCTACAAACTATAGCCTTCTATCTGACACAATACTCTCTGGCAGCCTGTGCAACTTCCATACATTATCAACAATATATGATATGTTTCAAAGCAATAAGTATTGGTAGAGATACAAGTATATCAATGTAGTGACATAATTAGTTACCTTATAAAATTAGCCTGACATCTGCTATGATAGATGACAGCTCCCATCAGGTACAAGTTTTGATCATGTGATGGCAACAGCTTGCACACAGACCATCACTCTTTTGTATATATACTTCTGTGTCTGAGAACTAGACCTCAGACTTAACAATGTCAATTATTCTTGTTAATACTACTTATTACCTATTATCATTATCTTCTTATACTAAACCTCTGAAACACTACTAAGTTCAAGTATCACAACCAGTGAGTGGCTTATTTGTGATAAATGTATTTCTACATTATATATATATATATATAGTCTATACTAACAATAAATAATCCTACTCTAATGTCTATGCATCTACCATGAATATATAATGTGTACACCATGAGGTAAACATATTATTAACATGTATCTCAACATCATCCTTCTAGTTTCTTCTCCTAGATTCTAGGCTTATGACATTATATGACCATAGTTATGTACCTCTTTATTGTTTAAGAAATAAAGAAAAAATAAAATCAAAATAAAATCAAAATAAAATATAAGAGTTCAAGTATACTATGACAACCAACTCTACTAGTAAGCTGACACCTTGTCACTTCTAGGCCTATTATAGATTGAGCTAATTCTAAATTACTTCATGTCTACAGAAACCTCTTGTATCTTATATATACTAATAGCTTATTACTGGTTGGGTTGAACATTTGTACTCTAGCTAGCTGTATTTGTTCTCTATATTATATACTATCTAATATCCATACTCTTCCCATCCTTTTCCAGTATAGATCTCATTTTATTCCAATTATTCATTAATCCAAGAACTAAACCCTGTATTTCTCATCAATTCTATAGAGTTTTTAAATAAGTATGATACAAGTCCAAGTTAATTATTAGACTAAGGAACTGTACAGGATAGCTAATATTCTTAAATTTTATTCCCTTCTAAACTCCCATCATCTAAAAATACAACATGACAAATATGTTAGATACAACATTATCTGTTAAAGCTAAGATTGTTATCTATATAGCACTACTTCTGATACTTCCTGTTCTTTAAATTTGCTAATTCTACTTGTCACATATCCTCCAACATCAGTGTTTCCAGTGCAGATAACACTCCATTCCCAACTGTCATCAAATTAAGAACTAAAAGACTCTATATTTCTTATCAAATTCATGGAGTCTGAATGATAACCTGAGTATACACAGCAGTAGAATATTATTAGATTGTCACTTCTGTATTTAAGAATATAACTACTATATATTATTCTTTAGTCTGATAATTAACTTAAACTATATTATACTCATACTCTTCTATCTAAAACTTTTCTATCATCTAAAGTTATAATCATGTAATAAATAGGCTAGGCACAACATTATCCATTAAAGCCAAGATTGTCTTATTTATACAAGTATCACTTTCAGCCCCTCTTCTATGACCTGGCTTGCTAAGTCTCTTTTTCATTTTATCTTCTATACTACTATCACAGATAACCTAATAAGCATAATTCACCTCTAATATTACTCTTCTGTTCTATCTTCCATACTATGTTTGTTGATGTCCTTAGTAAGTGTCAATTACTTATAACATCTTAATTCATGCTAATTATCTTTATTGATAGCAGTTGTAAGAGAATGAAATGATGGACTTCATTTTTATTTTTATTTTAATTATTTTACATTTTTCTATTTTTAGAACTCTGAGATTAGGGTTAGAAGTAATCAGTCACACTATCACATCAGTCACATCTGATGGTGTGGTCACAACATTGATCACAGGATTTAAGAGAAGGAAGTAAAAGGTTTTGGAATAAAGTGATGTCATACAACATAGACACCACATGTTAGCCTCATACTTTACATATGGTTATTTAGGGTAGGGTGCATAGTAGCTAGTATGAACCATCTGTAGGAGTATATAAGGTAGACTATTTTGTAAAGAGCTCTTTATTAAGTACTCTTGTGTTTACTCTAATATAAGAGTTTGTTCTTTTATCCAACCATAAGGATTTAAGAGATCTGTATTAAATCAACTCTTGCTCTCATTACTTACCCTGGAGCTGTCTTTACTGCTAAAGATATACTAAATACTTCAACACTTCCTCAAATTACTAATAAGAATGAAATAACTAGAAGAAACTTGTTATGACCTTTAGCTTGGCTCAGATTGCAATTTAAACAAAGACTTGAGTAAAATAGGGGATTGTATTAATTGGTAAAGTGTAATGATACAAGAGAGTATTTACAGCTATATATACTTATTGTTCATGAAAAATACATATGTTAGAAATAAGAATACAATAAGGAAAATACAAGAAAGCCTCTATTATTACATGAGATGTTGACTGATTGTACACATTGTTAACACAAGATACAGCCTGTTATGAGTCATAATATAAAATAACCTCAACACATATTGTCTATAAAGTAACTATCTATAAAGCATGAAGTATTGATTATAACTTTCTAAGCTTTCAAGTCTTGGCTGCTTCTAATTTTACTTGGCTGGATAACTTGCTAATATATAGCTATTAGGTAAGAAACATGCCTAGAAGAGAAAACTATTTATAGAAAAGTTATAAAAGACATCAAAAGAGTATGGGAATATTATCCAATATATATAAATGTAAATCTTAGATAACCTTGGCTTTAGTGGATATTATTAGAATTATGAATAGTGGACTTTATTTATTTTCATTTCATTTTACATTTTTATTTTTATTTCCATTTATCCTCTTATTTTAGACTTAGAGTTAGAGGTTAGTGAATATTATATATAACTGTTACAAATAATCATATACTATAATAAGGTATAATACACCTATCATATGTTATATAATCCAGTCATGATCATGGTCATAAAATTATATATCACAGAAGAATATAGAAGGTTCTAGAACAATAATATTAATTTATATAACAGTATATAGTATATCCTTTAAAATAGGCTAGATTTAGTGTTGTATGGACCATTAGTGTCAAAATCGTCGAAGGTGGACTTTGTTCATTTTTATTTTCTCTCCTTTATTTTTCTTTTTCTTTTTCTTTTATTCTCTATTTCTATTTTTAGAACAACTCAGGGTAGGGGTTATCAGTCACGCTGTCACATCAGGCACAACTTGATGGCGTAGTCACAAGACTGATCATGGGACTTAGGAGAATGAAGTAGAAGGAACTAGAACAAAGTGACATCATACAACATGGACACCATATGTTGGCCTCATGTATTGCTCATGGTCATTTAGGGTAGGGTGCACAGTAGTTAGCACGGACCATGGGGATTAGTATATAAGGTAGACTACTCTGTACTTGGAACTCTATTGAGTTCTCTTGTGTTACTCAATACAAGAGTTGTCTTCTTACCTAGCTCTAAGGTTTTAAGTCATAACAATTAGCCTAGTATATATAAGATAGACAACTTGTACTTGAAACTCTATTGAGTTTTCTTATATAAATTTTATACAAGGTTTCTTTTTTGCTTTAACCTTTGAACTTAAGTTGTAACAAATATGCTATACCTTTATATGTTATTACAGTCATATTTAAAAAGAGAATATTATTAGGATAAAGTATAATAAAGTCAGACTTCTAAGCATTGGTGCTCAGAACATGGGCATTCAGAATAGTATATTATACTAGTTGATTTTTAAGCTAAAGAACTACAAAGTATCTATACATTTTAAATACTAATATTAATACTATCTAAAGATTGGAGAAGACAAATAACTGTTCTAAATACACCAAAGTCTTTAGAAATTAAGTCTGGAGTTCTATAGAGATCATAAAGAACTATATAATCAGTAATAGAGTGATTGAATATGAAAGAAAAGTAAGTAGATTCATACTAAAAGAGGATGAGTAAGTAGGAAGAAGATACTCTCTTTCATAAATATTCTAAGTGGATCAGATGTTAGAAAGATATTATCTGTGATATAATTGGATAGATCAGATATGTTTAGATAGGTATATAATAATAGCCAATCTAATACTAAGACTTTTTGGGCTCATATATCTGTGTCAGAGTTATGAATGATAAACTTATTTTATATATAACTATTATTGTCAGAGTTGAAAGCAATAGACTTTACTTATTTTTATTTTATTATTTATTTTTATTTTCTTTTATCTCCTTTTTCTACTATTTTCTATTTTGAAACTTAGGGTTATGTGTGATGTTACAGTCATGCTATCATATATCAGTTACAGTTACACAATCATGTGTTGCAATAGAAGAGCATAGAAGGTTTTGGAAGAATGACATTATATAATATGTTTAATACATGTTGACCTTAAGAAAAACACATAGTTATTTAGGATAGGCTAAAATAGTAGGGCATAGATCATGGGCTTTTAGTATATAAGATAGATAATCTTGTACCAAGTTCTCTATTGAGTTCTCTTGTGTAAATCCTATACAAGGTTCTTTTTCTTGACCCACTCTAAGATCTTGAGATTGTAATACTAGGGCTCTTGCTTTCTCTTTTCTCCTTTTAACCTCTCCCACTTTCTTTCTAGTTTCTATCCAAATTAATGGCTCATTCATATCACTGGTCAATAGTACCTAGTTGGTGTTCTGACTCTATGAGTCTTTACTGAATAGTACTATTTATTCCTTGTTTGAACTTCTCAATCAATAGTTGTCCTTTTTTCTTGCTGCTTTCCTAAACTTTTGTACAAATTCTTTTATTGTTTTTCCATCTTACTCTAATCTCCTCAACTCTACTGTTTTAACTGTTTCTTCTTCTTCTCCCTCAAATTTCTTTCTTAGATCTGCTAAAAACTCTCCTGCTATTTCATACTCCAAAACTCCTATTTTCAAGTCTTCTAATATGTTTTTCTTCTAAATATCTGCTATCCCCCCCTGTATGTATAATAATATCCACTAAATCTGTTCTTCCACTGTTATGATATATATAAGAATTAACATTTTTCTTTTTCTTTTATCTATTTTTCTTGATTTTATATTTCTTTTCTTTTGAATTTCTTTTTCTTTTTATTTATGATGAAGAGGCATGTGACTGCAGTCACATGACTTGTCACATGATGTGAGGTCATGGGCCTAAAGCAAACTAGAATGAACTAAATAGATGACATTAAGAAGCATGTCAACAGCATGTCTACCTTATGATGTACACATAGTATACTCATGGATGACACATAGACTTTAGGATAGGGTAAGTTAGTGTTAGCATAGACCATATGTAAATTATATAAATAGGATAGTAATACAGTAGAGACTTCTTGTTAAGTTCTCTTATGATTCTCATATTTATAGCCTACTGAGAGCTTTACTGCCTTGTATGATTATTGGACTTTGTGTTTAGTGGTTGCCATAACAGTGTTGGTGTCAAGTACAGTTCATATTAGAAGATAAAGTCTGTATGATTGGCTTGAAAGTATATATAATGTATAAGTATTATATGCCAAGTTCATTTATCTAGAAAATCCATTCCTATAGTGATACTACTTTATCAACATCTAGTCTAAAAAGTCTGTCTTCTATGGCAGCCACCTTTCTTGCAACATGCTCTTGTGGTATTGATGCAATGATCTGGAGATTTTGTCTTCCATAATAAAAATACTTCTATCTGACTCAGTCTTTCATGGTAGAGTCATACTTTTGTTAGTATCTCAATACTGAAACTCCAAACATCTCCTATAGTATATCTTTGTATATAAGACTAGTAATTACACTGTAATTTGCTAGTCTGATAATTGACAAAGATAACTCTTATTGAACTCAATCTCTAGTATTCAACAGTGATACACCAATTAGCACTCACTTCCATCTCAAACTTCTTTCTCTTATCTAAAGTTACAACCATGTAGTAGACAGATGGTGCAGCACATAAGTGTTGTGGCAACCACTAGACCAATGTCCAATAGCAGTACTACAAGTAAATCTCAAGGCAGATATCTAGTGGGAAACACAAGTTGTGTAATTTACAAGAGAACTTGACAGGGAACTACAACAGTATTCTACCAACTATTTATATAAGTGTTCTTGGTCCATACTACAACTTCTCTATGCCTATCTTAATATCTATACCCTGTCCTCATGTCCATTACTTATCTGCCTCATGTCCTATTACTCATCCATCATATGTCTACCTTAAGGCCAGCATGCCATATACATGTGCCCTGACATCATACTCTAAATCCTACTCTTCATCTCCTTCATCCATGCATGCACCATATGTACACCATAAGGAAACCATGCTGTTAACATGTTCCTTGACATTACTCTATCTCTAGACTCTTCCCAACCCTTCTAGACCCTAGATCTTTCCAGACTGCTCTAGACCACTCTAGGTCTTATGATGTAATGTCATGTGACTTCCCAGTCATGTGCCTTCTCTCTCTTGTTATAGACTAATAATATAACTATCTATAAATATCTTACTAAAGTCTGGCCACACTTTCTCATTCTATAACAATAAGCTGAAGCCAAGGTTGTTCCACAAGTCCACACATCCCTGAGCCCACTTTGTGGACTTCCAACCCCAGTGTGAACTGTACCTGACATGATCATCAAATATCTATTTCATGTTGCTCATCTGTCAGCACCTCATGTAGTTCTCATGAGTAAACAGTCTGGTCGATAGCTGCTTATTCCTAGCAAAACCAAATGTATGCGATCAAGTAAGATAATTGCTGCAATTCTGTATGATTTCACTCTAGTTTGTCTCCTTCTAATTGTATTCTATGGATTTCCCTGCTGCACTGTTTGAGGAGCCACAATCAATTACGAAGATGGCGGGTGACGAAGACAAAGAGATGTCTAACTCTGGTGTCAGATGAATGACCGTCGGAAAGGAACGAGATTACAAAAAGAAACTTGAGGAATCAACATGACGTATGAGCCAATCGATAACGTGATTTCAGTATGTTGCCTCTTCTCAGAAGGTCATCTTTGGTCTTGTTAAGACCACTTCGCCACTTCGCCACTCCGCCACTCTGATCCTCTAACCTCCAGATTTATAAACCATAATAGCAACGCGAGAAGCATATCCAAGAATATGAAATATATTTCTTCCAATGTGATTCACTGATGATTGGTGCATACCAGGCTCTCAATGATCTTCCACAGGACCTTGCAGCCACGATGAAAAATCCAGAGCTCACATCGGGAAAGGACTTTCTGGTCGTCGATGTTCGTGATCAAGACCGTGCCGGGGGCCACATCGTCGGGAGTGTGAATAAGCCATCGGTAGAGTTCCGGACGAGCGTGGACAAGCTCGTGAAAGATACCAAGGAAATACCATTAATCGTTTTTCATTGTGCCCTTTCGCAGGTCCGGTAAGCTGTCGGTCCCCCAATATCTGTTAGTGTCGCCAGGCATTGATCTCAGTGTTTCGTCATCTAGAGGACCAAAGGCAGCCCGTGTACGTGAACTCGCTTGTTCGCGTGTTTATCATTTCTCATCACACGCTGGCCGTGCAGATATTTGAGGAAACGAGAAACATCAAATACAAGGGACAGGATATATCACAAGAGGTTGTTGTCCTCAGAGATGGATTTGTAGGATTTCAGGATCGTTACAAGGTCTGTCCTATACACCTGCTCTCACCCTTGTCCTCCTATCCAAAATTCAACATAGAATGATCCAAAACTCGTGGAAAAGTGGGATCAAGATATTTGGGAACCAGATGTTACACCTCTCCCAGAAAATTCTCAATGATCTCCTACCCGACAGACATTTCAGAGTCTTTCACCACGGCCCTTCGTCGGGGAGTCTGCTCAAGGACTGAAGCAACTTGCTCCCTTTCTCTGCGTATCCTACTTTGACATATGTGCCTTGCAGTCACATTCATTTAGTGTAGATTTAGTACTGTAATGCAGGCATTACCATGATGCGATGGACGTGAGTGTGAAAGTTGCGACGGCCCAATTTCCAGCCTTGATAGGTGCTTCAAATAGGTCAAAAATTTGAATGTGGGATGAATAGAAGGGCGCACGTAGAGAAAAGCCACGAATAACACCAATTCCGGCTCCAGCTGCAATGCCAGCTAATAGACTTTCACGCGCACATGGGATAGCAGTGATATGTAATGCACTCTAAGCAACCGAAAGACGGTCATGTCTCAGCTACTTTCCAGAAGAAGAGTAGCGAAGGCTTGCCTACTTGTACGGAGTCGTATGCAAGATTGCCACCAGACGGAGGAAGACGGGAAGGCAGGTTGATTTCCTTCGGTTCCTCTCGTTCTCGATTTTGTGAATTTGATTCTGTTGGTTGGTTGGACATAAGCGAGGAACAAAAACACAAGTGGGCGGTTTTGATGGCGCACCATCAGGCGTATGCGTTTCTTGTACTGGGAAAAACAATTTTCATATGATCGCATACTGCAAGAAAGAATACAAAAACAATCGGAGATGAAATCGGATCACTTCGCATACTGGAACTACAGCTAGATTTTTCAGGTTACCCGTGAAAATTGCAACTAATTCATCTGTCCACCTTTCTTTTTCGACAGTAATAGACCTTTATTCAATTCCTCAACACAAAAATTGACCTAAATCCAAAGTACTTAATCCATAGCCAAGACAAAATACTGAAAGAAAACAAATAGAGTGGTATAGAGCTACTGAGCGAAGATGGCTATGGATTGAATGCGAGGGGGTATTCGATTGCTTTCCAGGTGGGAAATAAAGTTTTGAAAAGCAGACGGAGAAACAAAGAAAATATTAGTTAGAGCCAGGACACACAGAAGAGCAGAGAATGTTGCCGACACGCATGGCCAGAAATGCTTTTCCTCCCAAGAGAATGCTGTCTAGAAACGGTAATTGAAAGTTTCACCATAAGGTCTCAGCATGATCACAAAGCGGGAAATCAGGCCAAAGGTTAGTCAACAACCGCGTCAAAGACTCGTTTCCTCCGCTCTAGGGCTCTTGCATGACCAAAGGGGATCCTGGTAGCTGCAGCACGACGAGCGACCGTATGCGTTGGCGAAACGTGTTTGACAGCAGAAGATCCGACGTCTGAAGTAGTTGAAGTTGACGTAGGGCGTTCATTGGCCTGTCCACCGAGCGCAGCGGGAGGAGAGTGGTTCGGCCTACTTTTGGAAACTTGCCAGCCAATGATACAAGCAGCAACAATGCACAGCACGAGGACGACAGCGACAACCCAAACCCAACGCGACAACCTTGATGAGCCGTTCTGAGATTTCTTAAGCCACGAGCTAAAGACTTGACTAAATAACTGCGTGCAAATTTATGATGGGAGTACGTTTACCTCTCTTTTCCCCCACCCGCATTCTCAATCTTGGCAACCATGCTGAAGCGACGCCAGAAATCATCACCTTTTACACCTCGTCTGGTGGGAAGTGCGTCCTCCGTTCCCGATCGCATAATCGGTTTACTACGATTAATGGGCTCAGAGAAGACCACAGCACCAGGTTTAGCAAAGACGGGAGTGATAGGTGTAATCGGCGGCTGAAGAGGATGTGGAGTTGATGGTGGACCTGATGGCGACGGTGAGTTGGGTAACAGTGCACCACGTGGATTGTACACTTGGGCCATGGGAGGTTCGAAAGGATTTTCCAATGATGGAACTGCAATAGGTTGTGGTGGTGGTAGCAGCGGCGCACGCGTCGTAGCATTTTCTGGGCGCGCCAAGTTGAGAGCTGCAATGGGGGCAGCATAACCAGGACGGGGAGCCACAATACCATGTGTTTGTACCGGCTCTGGATCTGGCTTAACTATTTGTCTGGAAGATGACCGGGGTGCGGTAGCAGCTGCAAGTACAGCGTTCTTGGATTGAGATGGTGAAGATCTGTGTACTGGTTCCTCATCGTCGGAGTCGTCAGAGTCCGACATATTCATCATACCCATGCCTAGAGCACCAGCATCAGAATGACGACTCGCAGTAAAGCCAGCGTGCGAGTCGCCGG
>JAJOHK020000197.1:0-35763 GCA_022457215.2 Leucocoprinus gongylophorus
TTTAGAACTGTTCCAGAGTATATTGTCAAGATGAAGGGATTCTCACACGCGGATCGTATCGGTGGTCGAATCGATCTCCTGGACCCCAAGAGGATCCAGGTCACCATCTGCAAGGGTAAGGACATTTTTGGTATGCTACCTGAAGCTTACAATGTAAGTTTCTATTTGCTGATGTGAACAAGTCTGATTTAAGCATTCTAGTATCTGGATTTATTCTCACAAATGAGCCTCGAACCGTAAGTCGTTTCACCGTGAATTCGGGAAGTAAACGCTCATAAAAAATCAAGATTGAAGACTGCAGTTGGCCTGCCCCGTTATTTACTCGAGAACGCGGAGAAATTCCGTTTCCTACTTCCTGGTGGCTGTCGGAGGGAAAGCTAATATACATATCTAAAAGTAATGACACGTGATGAGCTCTACTTATTCTACTTACTGTATATCTCGTGAAATCGACTCGTGAATCCATGGCCGACCACAAAGCATATCTAGCGGAGAAATACATGTCAGGTCCTAAAGCAGACGCCATTCTGTCACAAACTGCTCCCAACAAGAGAAAAAAGAAACGCAAGGGCGTAGAAAGTGCTCCAGTAGGAGCGACCTCTTTTATCAAGGATGATGATACTGGTTGGGGTTGGGACCAGACTAAGGAGGAGGAAGATGACCTCGCTGGAGCAGTTGTGGCAGCAGACCGGTCGTTCAAGAAGCGTAAAGTTGCGACTTCAGACGCCTCCAATTGGGTTACGTTACAAGAGGGTGAGAAACCCCTGGAAGAACCCATCCCTGCAGATGAACAGCCTACGATTGTGGAACCAGAGGGTACAGAGACACTTAAGGGAGGATTAATGACTGCTGCGAAACTACGCAAGATGATGCCAACAAGTCGGGCACCTCAACAAGAGATGGCAGCGGAAGAGGAGACTGTACAGGCTCAGGAAACTGTATATAGAGACTCTAGTGGAAAGCGGATAGATACCAAAGCTCAAAGGGCCGCTGCTGCTAGAGCAAAGCGAGAGCGGGAAGAGAAAGAGGCTCAAAAGATGGAATGGGGGAAAGGTTTAGTTCAGAAAGAAGAAAAGGAGAAGAGGAAGCTAGAACTGGAGAAGCAAAAGGGGAAAGCATTTGCTCGGCATGCGGATGACAAGGAACTGAACGAGGAACAAAAGTCAAAAGAGCTCTGGAATGACCCTGCGGCGGCCTTTCTGACAGTTCGTCTCCATTTCAACTTAAGAAATATATTCCATCTCACAGAGTCATTTGTACAGAAAAAGAAGTCCAGAGGTCCTCGAAGACCTGAGTATAACGGTCCACCCCCACCGCCCAATCGTTTTGGCATCAAGCCAGGTTATCGCTGGGATGGGGTTGGTAAGTTCTTGACTCATTAACTTCTGGATACGATCTCTCAGGACATTTTGCCTAGATCGTGGAAATGGTTTTGAGAAGAAATTTTTCCAGACTCTCAATGCTCAAAAACGTCGAGGCCAAGAAAGCTATAATTGGAGTGTCGACGACATGTAGCATGTCAATAGTCTCTTCAACTATGACACCCATTGGATTAACCATACTCGTGGCAACCAGACTCATGGCAACCATTGATCATGACATTGGAGTAGTGCCCACCCTCAAACATTTCGGGGCAGAGCTGGTGCCGACATGTACATGTCTTTCGTGTTTTGATGGTATATCACAAAATCCGATAATAAAAACATGTCAAAATGAACACATGATGATTCAGTTTGGTGGAAGAGGAAGACTGAGTAAGGAATGACTCTACAGTTGACTGGTGAAGATAGATTGAATTAAGCAAGTGTCGAATCAAGCTATTGGCCCAAAGATCATGCTGCGTCGGCGTCTGGCCCTTTCAAGGGGGGTCAAATCATCACCTGGTACGGTGGCTAGAATAAATATTAGTCCATGCAGTTGCAAAGAAGACACTGAGCATACACGACTGGGAACTATCTATTGATACGTCATCATCTCCACCGTCTTCTGGCTCCATATCTATGGCGATAGAATTTACCAGGCTACTCGAAATGAGCTTGGGAAGCATAGACCGACGACGCTAGAAACAAGGTTTGAGAATGTTATGTTGAGCTTTGACAAAGCATCTGGAAAAGTGCACCTTGTTCGTTCCGGCAACGTTCATCTCACTGAGGTTAATCAAGAAGGGCGTCTCTTCAACATGGCTTCTTTGCTCGACACATTCTACAACCCAGGCAATACCAACGACGGATGGTTTGGGTTCCCTAAGTAGCCTAACACGTGCAAAAAACGTAAGTCACGGCAGGGTTCATCGAAGACGAGGCCCACCGATAGCGACTAATTGTGCTCATCAGCCCATTCTTAAATATAACATGGGTACACGCTTGGCCCACGCGGGTTTGTATCTGAACAAAGGGTGTGATCAACCTTGATCTTTTGAAAAACACAACGCACCTTAGCACCCAGATTCTCAAGCATTTCCATAAACAGTGAACCAGCTTCTTCGCCATCATCCGTCCGCACATCGACAAATATCCTACAATCCTTCAGAACACCCCATGACTCAGTATTCCTCCCTGATACCTTGTCCTTCTCTGTACCCCCCTTCTGAGCAGGACCGCTTGAATCTCCACTCATGCTCTTCGCCTCGGCATTCAAGGCCTTGGCTGCCTGGCGCGCACTGAAGCGTTTTCCCCCTGAGCCTGAAATTTTGTCAGGTGAAGCGCCTGACATCGTGGTCGCAGTATCAGCGATTCCAGTGCCTGTCGCTGATTCCTCAATAGTAAAATTTGAAGGACCTGGATAAGTGCTACTGACACTCCTTGCAATTTTATGAGGTGTTGCAGGAGGACCCATGGTTACTTTAATCTTGGGACTATGCGGAGAAGTAACACTGAGCGACTGGGAAAGTTGAGAAAGCGCCATGGTTGCTCGCCTTGACGAGTCCTTGGGCTTGGGCTTCTCCTTCTCCTTCTCTTTTCCTTTCTCAGTGGACGACTTTCCGTCAATACCTTCAAATGCACGGGCTTCATCGTTGTCTTCGGCTAATGGTATCGAGGAGACATCATTCACATTTTCAGCAGCCTTGCTTTCTCCAAACCCTCCGGGGCCACTCGTAAGGGGGAAACTATCGAGAATGTCGTTCTCATTCCCACTACTTCCACTGAGAACATTGCTGCTACTACCCTTGACAGGACTTGCTTCGACCGTAGGAAGAGTCGTCTTCCTGCTTGCTTTTTGTACTAAACGTCTGTTTGTGTTTGGAAACATCAAACCGGAACCCTTGAAAAATCTCTTGCCCTTTTCTTTGAAACCAGGACCTATTAGAGACGATCTCACACCTCCAAAGAGAGTTTGCTTGGCCGAGGAAGAGTTTGACAAGGTCGATGTTGAAGTGGACGATCCCGATCTAGCGAAAAACATTGTCATTGGCTTCTGAACAAGCCGTGGTTTCTTTGTTGACGGTGCCACTTGTTCAGAAGACGTGTTTGAAGACGTGTTGCTTATTCCTGCATGTCCAACAGTGAAGGAACGCTTTAAAGAATTGCTATTGCGCAGCTCGTCAACGGTTTCAGGAGGGATCACTTCGCTATCATCACAGTTAGCATCATCATTGAAGCCTAAGCTTGTATTTGGTCGGGAAGGTGCTGGCATTTTTAGCTTTTCCAGTGCCGTCGACAGCATCGATAACGATGAACTGTTAGCCTTCACCCCGGCATTGTCCATTGCAAAAATATCTAATACATACGACTTGAGTCAATGAAAGCAGCGCCCGAATCACAACGGGCTCACCAGCAGAATGATTGAACATGGACACTGCCTTAGCAATCTTTGTTGGAGAGGGTGAGTTTTCCACCGAATCCACCAGGAAAACTGGTTTGGATGGTGTCTTTGCGAGTGAAATTTTAGCGGGACTTGATCCAGGGGTTCTAGGATTTCGGATGGGAGAACGCGTTTGCGTAGGTGAACTTTGACAGAGCAACAGGTTATCAGGTCTTTTGGAAGGCCCCTCGCCTGATGATGATTTTTTGCCCATGAACAGAGACTTTCTGTCTCCAACACTGTTGGCTCTTAAGCCTAGAATATTTTAAGTGGATATTAGCTTTCAAAGAGAGAGGTCAGGTGAACACACTCACGACGCGTCGGCTTGGGTGGACCAAGTTCAGAGGAGGGCTTGAGAGCACTTCTTGTAACTCGCGTTGATGTGGGTATACCACTTTGTCCACGTTTCTTCGAGGCAATTTTCAACTTGTCGACTTGGAAAGAATCAACTACACGGACAGGAGGTATGGGGACTTCAACCTGTTTCGAACCTTCAACTGCCTGCGATGCTGTCGAGGACACAATGACAAGAGTTTCCCCTCCCACCTGTGGAACATGGGGGAATAACGGTCCTAAAGCACCAGGAATACGTGCCGTCTCTTCCTTTTCCCCAATTATTGGTTGGTCTTTAATGAGTGGCTGCTCCTGTCGGCTTGCCCCTTGTTTGGATGCATTTTGCATGAGCAATTCGATAGCGTTGAGCTTGGTGTAGGATTTGGTATTTTTGACTGGTACTGTAGAGAGAAAACTGTCAGAGTCCTCGTGTGCCAATTTGAGTGCTCTTTCTGGTGTTCTTTCTGTTGCTTCTCCGGATTCAGACCTGGTAAGTCCCACAATTGGTCGAGGTATCTGACTTCGGGATGAAAGACTGGGAACTGGCGTGTTGAAAGTACTCTTTGGCTCGCCAAAATTAGGCTGTGGTATTGAATGCAACGAGAACCCAGTCTCGTGCCCCTACGGCAAATTTCAAACTGCATGTTGTTTCTCGGCTGTGAACTGCACTCACTCTTTCTGTGCTAACACTGTAGCCCTCCTTCGTAGTATATCTATCTCCCCTTTCGTCATCAACATTTGGTGGCAGTGGAGTTTCGGGCAGAGGGGTCAGCGGAGACATCGAAGTTAGAAAGGACAGCGCACTCGGTGCAGGAGTTGCAGGATATGAGGAAGAAATGTGCGGAGGAACAGCTGGTGCCGGAGATTCTGGAGGGTGTATAGAGACTTCTGGAAGTTCTACAGGTAGTATCATCCTTTTATCCACCGGCACTCTAGATTCATTATGAGATGCCTCTGCCACTGATAGCTGTTTCGATGATAGTAGTTTTGGTGGGCTAGGATGCACCTTTAGTCCGTGAAATCTATCTATAGCACGTGAAGGCGAGCGAGAGCATATCGGTGACGTAGGAGGATTTCTAAGGTCAAGTGATGGGAAGGATGACAGGGACGAAGATGACGGAAACAACGGCACGGACTGTGCCCTGGCTTTGCCTGGCACTCCGGCTAAGGTGTCGATTTCGGGAATTGAGGACATTGAATTCGGCTCATTGCTGACTGTTGCAGCTCCCGCGTGCTGGTGTTGCGCTTTGTGGCTTGAACCAACATTCGGCTCTGAATTCGTCCGAGAATGGTCTAATTTGGACAGGCAAGCATTGACAGGATTGTCAATTTCCTGCTCCTGCAATTTTTTTCTCTTCATTCCTCTTCCATGTATATACTCTCCAACTTCAGTGTTGTATCCGTCATCGGGAATAGGCGAGACGGAGCGTTTGGACCCTGAAGGTTTGGGAGGTGACGATAAGAATTCGTCCTTGTCATTGTGAATTTGTCCTGTGCGACTCTGAGATTCTGTGTTCTCGCGTACAACATTACGAGCATATTTCATAGGAGAATGCTCAATATATTTGAAGATATCATCTGATAGTTTGATTTGAGACCGCGTTCGTCTCTTCGGAAAAGGATTTGCTGTCATCTAGAACGCAGAAACATAAGATCCTAACAAATGCTAGAGTAAGTTCATTAACCTTGTTTGAATAAAAAAAAGAGACGTACAAAGTAGTGAGAGTAGCAGAGTAAGTGCTGCAAGCTATGTTACCTGTGCGTGCGGCTGACAGTATCACGTGAGTTGATAGTACGTCGAAGCTGTAGTTCTGAACTTACCTCAACCCCGAAATGTTCTCCTTCGTCCACCATCTTACCTGCGTTAGAGAATTGCGTTGCCTATCTGCAGAACGTTTTCTACCGATGAGATTTTTAACGAAAACAAGTCGGGTGCTAAATAGAACCATTGTGACCAGCTCAAAATTATCATTACCACTACCCCATCCGACGTCCGTGAGGAAACGCTTTCATGGCTGGGTCCACTCCCCTCATAGAAACATAGGAAGCTTTTCATTGAGAGGCCAAAAAGTATACTCATTGTAAATAAAATGCGAACCCAACCTGTAATCCTTGCAATTGATGCCTTTGTTGAGTAAGTCCTCTTGATTCTGTTGGCGTTGACCAGGGTTTTATTCAAACCTCAACAGACATGTTGATGCTACTTATCCGGGAGTGCGTGTTTTTCATGAAGATAAGACAGAGATCCCACACGGTGCAGAAGTTTGGAAACCAGGCGAGTCATCCAAGGTTGTCAAGTTATCTACCTAACCCCACGTTTTCGACGTAGGGCCAAACGCTGAAAAGATTGATCTCGTCGTGACACTCGGAGGAGATGGAACAATACTTCATGCCTCCTCGTTGTTCAGTGCTGGCGCAGTCCCACCAGTACTCAGTTTCTCAATGGGCACGCTCGGCTTTCTTTTGCCATTCCGTAAGTAATCTGCGCCTTAACCTTTATCAAGTGTGTCTCTGACACTTAAATTCAAATCTGTTGTTAGACATGGATGATTTCGCCAAGGCACTAGAATGTGTATTTGAAGGCCAGGCAACAATTCTGGACCGAATGCGTCTAGCATGCACTTTCTATAATAAAGACCTCGCAAAGAAGGGGAACGATGGAGACGGTATAGCCGCCCTCAGTGTCCGACCGTGGCTGTATGACTCACAATTGTGTAAGATTGGCAGGTGATGAACGAGATTGCCCTCCATCGAGGCTCGAGTCCTCACCTCAACACTATTGATATTTTCGTAGATGGACAGCATTTGACCGAAGCCGTCGTGAGTGCTCCATGCTACACATGTCAGAGTAATTTCTTCTGATTCAATGTCGGTCAGTCTGATGGCCTTATCGTTTCAACTCCAACCGGATCAACAGCCTACTCCTTATCTGCTGGTGGTCCTATTGTCCACCCTTCGTTAAGTGCATTGGTCCTCACCCCAATCTGCCCTCGGAGCCTGTCTTTTCGCCCTCTTGTATTCCCTGCATCTTCTGTAATAACGTTACGAGTAAGCGTTCGGAATCCAATTGTTAAAATGGATCTCATGCCACATTTCGATAGATAGGGATTCGCAGTAGGTCCCCTGCAGGAGTCTCCATGGATGGGAGAACTTCGCACCTACTGAATCCCGGTGAATATGTTAACATCCAAGCATCACCATATCCCGTTCCTTGTATCAATAGGTCTTCGATCATTGAACCAGGTGACAAGGGTGAGCACCACGAGGGTGCTGGGCCCGGTAAGGATGACGATTGGGTTCGAGATATTAATAATCTACTTCAATACAACGCCACCTTCCGAAGCAAGGCGCTGTTACGACATAGTCGTACCTAAACAGAATGCCTACCCATCTCAGCTGTGTCCGCCGTCAAGCACCCTCATGAATCTGAATTGAATCATACAATGCTGTTTCGCTTCAACACTTACAAGGAATGGAATCCACCGCTTTGTTATTGGGTAACTAAACTGGCCCATCCTAGGGAGCACCATGGTAGTTGGGTACTTACGTATCTGGTAGGTATCTAATTATGTTGATCCATAATCACATCGAAAGAAAACACTGTAACAAATGAGTATAACCCTTCAAACAGAACAATGAAGAAAAAGAACCGTTGCTTCTTCACTTTCCAGTTACTGGTCCAGTAGGGCGCTTAGATGAGCTTCGAGCGTGCTCAGATCCGGCTCGTAAGCTTAAGCGTCGTTGATGACCGTAGGGTGAAGTGACGAGTCACAATGAGGCAATATGATGAGTAAGTTGAGTGGTGGGAAGCCATTAACAATGATAGCGGGAACAACATATGCGGTGGTTTAACACCCCGCTTTATCTTTTACTGTATACATATCAAGATGCCTGAGATTTGGCCAAACGACAGTTGTGGCAATCCTATGCTTCAAATACTTCAAAAGCGGCACAGATGGACGAGAGCACTGTAAACATTAACAGCAATTCAATCTTGATCAAACCCGGTTACCGTAAATATGCACATGAAATCAACAATACACATAGCGAGGGGAAACGAAGGTTTCAATGTAGCGGCAGCAGCATTTTATTCATCCAAATTGGTTAACAGAGAGAATCCAGCCTTCCGCCTTCCTTGTTTTGTTTTCTGGCTTGTGATGGCAGCAGCATTGCCACTATTGGGTCGCCTTTTTTCCTTCCCTTGTGCCCGATCTTCTCTGAAAGCTTCTACCAAACCAACCCAGCATGCTTGCCACATTTGTTCAACAATAGTGCTATTGTCTGGCAGAGCCAGGCTCCCTGAGAGATACGCATGGAAGAGCTTTCCAGAAAAGCGATGAGCAGTGGAAGGAACAAGGGACGTCAATAGCAGGGTTTGCACTAAATGTTCAATGGTTTCCATAGTATTCAGAAGCTGCGCAGATAATTGCACATTTCTGTCTTGGACAGGTGGCAATTCGTGACCCACAGCTACATCAGATGGACCGGGCGTCCAATAGGCAAAAGTGGCAAGGAGACATTTTGCCTCACGAGGCGTCCATCTCTCTCTCTCTCTCTCCCTCGATCCCGTTTCAGTTTTGCGGCGGTGGAGACAGCGTGCAATCCATCGAATCGCCAAAACAGGATGTAAATCATCTCGGGAAATATTACGGACAGAGGATAAGTCGGATTCCAGTACCTGCAGAAAGACAGTGAAACGCTCCTCAATCGGCTTTTGTATAAGCGAGATCGCTTCATCGACATCAGCTTCTGAGATAGTGTAAGGAATACGTGAGAGGAGATCACCCAGCGGCACGACCTGGATCGTTTCAGCGGCTATTCGAGTTCCCCGCCGCACATACTCTATGACTTTCGGACTTCCGATTCGATTTGATCTTTGTGACACAACAGAGGCTGATGCATCTTCCTCCGTATCACCGTCAGAAACATGTAAACGCTGCAATTCGCCCTTGAGTGGGGCAAGAAAATCACCGCCTTCCTCTTCGCTATTGGACTCCATTACATCGATAAGTTCTTCATCATCTTCCGCCTCCTGTACGTGATCACTTTGCCCCAGTGCTGCATCAGTATTGATTCGTTCTTCCTCGGGGATCGGTAACCCGAGCGAATCATCTAGAATGGAGTAGATCCAGTGACGGAGGGGACGTGTTATACTGCAAGAGACAGCTTCGAGGTCAGGATTCTCGAGGAACAACCTTGGCCACGAAGTACCAGTATCTAATACATCCATCAACTTCGGTGAAAATAGTCCCCTTCGATATGCCGACACATAGTGTTCACGGATGGCAGCACTCTGTATTAACGCAGGCGTTTGGCCATCGACCCCTTCACTTTCTTCCAGAACACGCCTTGACATAAAAGGGAGGAGGGGGCACACATCTGGTTCGTGGAGTGCACAGATGGATGAAGGCCACAATGTAGTGTCATCCCCCAGTTTAATGATTGCGTACTGGAGAGCCGCCGTCACGACTTTATCAACAATTTTATCCACCTCTTCAGAACTGGGTGGCGTCGAAAGGCGTGATAACAATAAGTTAACTGTTCTGTCAATGAAATCCATGACACTCCCAGCTTGATGTCTGCTCTTTTTCCTTGGAGTGGTAGGTGAGATGATAGTACGCATCACAGCTGCAGCGTTCTCAATACGTCGAACCACCGTCAGTTTCCTCTCGAAAAATAAGGACTGAATAGAACGATGATCAGAACCTGAATGGTGAGTGAAGTCATTTCCAACGAGAGCTCCAAGGAGAGGTAGAAGTGTAACTGGAAGGTTCAATTGTGATGCGAGAGCATCCGGATGATAGACGATACAGGATAGATGGAGATCGTCCACACCTTCAGGGGGGATGATACCTCGTCCAGGCAGAACTCCGTGCTTTTTCTTGGATTTTGCTTTCAATACTGTCCGGAAATCATTGTCGGGTTCACTATCAACTAGTAGAGACTGCTGAAGTGTGGCCGACTCCCATACCATGTCGTCAAGGGGAATATATCCCCGATATCCGTAGGCATTCAGGATGACAAAATCGGAGTCATTGCCAACCACATAACCGCCCACACGGCCCGCGAGCTCAACAGAGTAGGGGTCTCCTTCTTCATCAGCATAGTGAACTTCTAGTGAGTCATTACTCTCCGCCAGCCTGTTGAGAGCATATATACAAGCGCCAAAAGAAAGAGGAGGAAGGATTCTTGTTTCATGAAGAAACCGAGCCTTCGCCCGGGAAGCCAATGAGGTTCGAAAAAAGAGCAAGGCTGGTTGTACATGTGATTGACCAAGACGAGTGACAACAGTTGGTATTTTGATATCGGGACATGCGCCTTTGGGACACCTAGAGTCATTCAATGGAAAATTTTCATGAGGGTGGAAATCCAACCATCAAAAACAAAGTATATCCTGAGACCCAAGCGTATCCAAGCCTCTACAATCTGAGTAATCCTAAAGGAGAAATCGGGATAGTCACCACCGTAAACCCATGATAATGTGGGATCCTGGTATAAGTGGTATATGAAGCTAAAAAAATATATGGGGAGGTCAACTGATATTTAATAGGACTCACGACCATCCATCCACTACTAACGAAACGACATTTGTAGGAGGATACGAGAAAACGATGGATGTTGATAAAGTACGAATATGTTCATGAAGGTAAGTGGTGAGTCCATGTACACCCATGCTTCGTAGAGCAAAAATCCAGTCATCAAGGGAGAGATTCCAGCTCGATGTAATCCTATGAGTGATGATATCAGAGCTACAACTATTTCAAGTGACAATGGCAACATGGCCGAGTGGTCTAAGGCGCTGGAATTAGGTGATTTTCCAAATCCAATCCAGTCTCAACTTGAGGCAAGGGTTCGAACCCCTTTGTTGTCAATTAATATATAATTTTCTTAGCAGAATATAATAAAATAATATAAAGTTGTAAGATAACATATTATTTTTAAATTCCTACTCTTTACTAACAATTTATTCATCATCTAGACTTATTTAACTATTAGATATCTAACTTCTTACTATATTAAGTATTATTTATACTTAAAGTCAAAATTTGCAAATATTATAGTAATAACTCTTAAAAAGATTATAAAAACTCAATTATATTTTTAAGCTTAACTCTAACTTGGACAAAAGCTTGAGTAAAAGAAAAAATGAGTAAAAGATACTAATATAATAACATGCGAAAAAAATTTCTAAAATATAAAATTATTATATATTATTATTATAAACTAACTTTTAGGATTTCTAAATAAGACCTGAATATATTTAGGTATACTTCTACATCCTGTTATAGTATACTTGGATACTAGCAATTTATTTTGATTTTCTTTTCTTTTTATTTATTTATTTTATTTTATTTTTATTTTTCTTTTCTTTTCTTTTTGAACAATAAAGAGACATGTGACTATAATTACATAATGCAATATCATAAGTTTAAAATATAGTAGAAAGAACTAAAACAATGATATTAGAGACATGTTCATTTTGTGGTAATAATATAGTAGACTTATAGACGATATATATACTTTAGAGTAAGATTATTTATAGCTAACATAGACCTTGACTATTTTGTATAAATAGTATAGAAATATATTGGAAACTCCTTGTTAAGTTCTTTTGTAATTTCTATAAAATACTTTGCTTTTAAGTTAACTTAAGTAGTTTATTAGTTGTTTTGACTAGTAGTTGCCACAACAGTAAAACTCAACTACTCTTAAGAATATTATATCATACAGTCTTCTTTTACTTTTTGTTCTTTACTCTTTATTTATTTTTAACCAAGAGATAGCTTAGTCCTTGAATTAAGAAAATATAATCAGGCCCTAGGTTTAGAAGATATACTAGCCAAACAAGAAAAGTTTGGTTGTTTAGTTATATATATATATTAAATCAACAATTTATTATACAGAGCGTGCAGACAGACTATAGTAGTTACTTCATAACTACATACAATAAAAGCAGACAAACATAGAATAAAGAATAGAAGGAAAGAAAAGAAAGAGAGAGGAGAAAGACTAATTGTGAAAACTAAAAGAAAAAAAGAGAAAGAAAACAAGGAGAAAAAAGAATAAGACTAGATTTAAGAACTACTTAAACCAGTTGAAGTAGAATTGTTTGTAAAAGCGAAAGCATTTGGGTTAGCTACCAAAAACATAACAAAGTGGCTAAGGAAATCTCATCTGGAGTTCCAGTACCCATTGAATCTTGTATAATCATAAAGGATATGTCTTCTTGATTTAATGGGGTAAGTTCCACAAGAGCACTTAAATTCTTTACTTGGGAAAAATCTAAGTCTGTATTTGCCAATTGGAGCATGGTTAGTGATTACTCTCTTAGTGTATATACATAACGAGTTCATATGTCCAAATAATTGGAGCCACAGACCTCCTTTGGTATAAGAGGTTTGATGACATTGAAATTATCATCCAGTAAGTCAAGAAAATGTCTTTTTTTTCCATCCGAAGCTTAAAAGGTTATTTTCCAAGTGTTGAGGATATTGTCACATTCAATTTTCTTGCTGTAATCCCATAATATTTTACAAGAATAAATGGGTGAGGGGTTGAAGACCTTTGAATCCCTATCAACCACTTTGTGTAGATTCTAGTTGAGTTGACTAGGACACTCCTAGAATTCTATCAAATTGTTTTGATTACTAGCGAAGAAGCAGCAAAGGTCACTGAGTATAACCACAACATGAACTTGTTAAGGGTATGATGATAAATCAAATATTTTCTTGGCTACATGGATGGAATCAGTGACCACAATGATTTTGGAAACATTTTCCTTGATATAGGCCTAGTTAATACCACATCTGATCACAAAGAGTTCAGCTTCAGTGCTTGTAATAAAGGCCACATGGTATAAAGTTTTGATTAATAGACTATTAGCTATGTGCATGTGCAAGATAAATATAGCTATGTCATTCTTAATACTAGCATCAGTTACAACAATAGCTGTGAAAGAGGAAGAGGACAACTCCAGAACCATGTTATCAAGTTGTTGGAGGTGGATTTTGTTATTTTTTTCTTTAGTTATTTAGTTATATTGTAGTCCATTATTGTATATTGGACATAACACCTTTTGTAAATGTAATGAATAGATTTTTCAAATAGAAAGCTTGTATTACAAGTCTCTTTGTGACTTGTTTATATAGAGTAGTGATATTGTTCAATAAGAAAGCATTTAGTTTAGAAATTCCCTTCTTAAGAATAGTAGTGTAATAGTTTGATTAGAGCAGTAGTTAGTAGGATAGTAAACAGATAATCAGTAAATAGTGTAAGGTTAAATAAGAAGAGTACTGACTAATACTTACAGAGAAAGTTTTAAAAGGAACATTTTATTTTTCTTTTCTTATTTTCTTTTTATTTTTTGTTTCTCTTTTATTTAGGGTTAGAGTTTAGCATGATATTATGGTCACATGTCACATGATGCAGTCACAGTCACATGATCATGTTTGTTATGGAACACTTTAAACACTAATATTTTTCTTTTTCTTTTATATATTTTTCTTGATTTTATATTTCTTTTCTTTTGAATTTCTTTTTCTTTTTCTTTTTATTGACAATGAAGAGGCATGTGACATTGAAGTCACATGACAGGTCACATGATGTGATATCATAGGCCTAGACCATAGTAGAAGAATCTAGAAGATGATGTTAGGGCACATAGTGTATACATGGTGGCCTTGAGTAAGATATGAGGTGGACATGAGGTAGTAGTATGGACTAACCTGTAATAGTATAAATAGGACTCTAATTTAGCAGAGGCTCCTTGTCAAGTTCTCTTGTGATTTTCCCCACTTGATTGCTTAACTGAGAGCTTTACTGCTTATGTTATTATTGGACTTTGTGTCTAGTGGTTGCCACAACAATGTGGTTATAATAGAAGGATATAGAAAGTTCTAGAATAATGGTATCATACAGTATATTTTATACATGTTGATCTTAAAGATAACACATAGATATTTAGAGTAGGCTAAAGTAGTAGAGTATAAACCAACAGTCATTAGTATATAAGATAAATACTTTGTACCTAGGAACTCTATTGAGTTCTCTTGTAATTAACCCAATTTAAAGTTTACTCTTTTGACTTTAATTCTAAGTCTTAAGCTATAACATTAGAACTCAATTCTACTTCTTGGGACCACTCAACACTGAGTCCTCTTTACACTTATTCTTTCACCATCCTTGACTAGAAAGCAACACTACTTTCTAGTCAAGAAAATATAGCTAGACCCTAGGCTCAAGGGGTATATTAGCTAAGTAGGTAAAGCTTGGCCATTTTTTTATACTAAAGTCCACTAGTGTATTTCAGACATATCATCTTTTGTGGGCATACTATATACTTCTTTCATCTATTAGCTTTATGCTACAATTCCACTTATAAGTTGTCTATGCAGGAGAATAGCAGGCATTTTTAAGATCTTACTTAGAGTAGAATGGTCTTCTTAAACCAAAATTGTTTACTCTTTCCCTAAGGTAGTAGTTAGTAGAAGAGATAGTTAGTAAAAAGTGTAAGACAAGACTAGAAAAGGATCTGCTAACATATACAGAGATTGAGTCCAGTTTAGAATATGAATTAGAGAGAGAGACTAGCACAGGTTCTGCTCTCTCTTTATATACATTCTTACCATCAACATTACTATCACCATTAGCATCACCTATCAATTCCTCCTCTTCCTATAACATTATGAGTTAGTATAACCTTCATGCTATTATCAGACAACAACAGGAGTAGTTAGCAGCAATGCAGGTGTAGATTTAGGTCCTGATTATAGGAGGAGTAGCAGTAGGAGCAAAAGAAGCAATGAAGGAATCTAACACAAGACCCAATATAAAGGTAGCAAAACTACCAATTTTTAATGGAGAAGTAGGAAAAGTAGGAGATTTCATTATAGTATGCAAATTATATTTGAGAATAAAGTTGAGAGGGGCAATAGTGGAAGAACAAATTCAATGGGTATTATCTTACGTGCAAAGAGAATTAGTGAATATGTGGAAAAAGAATATATTAGAGGACTTAAAAATGAAGGAAGTAGAATTTGAATTAGTAGAAGAATTTTTACTAGAGTTCAAGAAGGAGTTTGGAGGAAGAGATGAAGAACTAGCAAAAGTAGCAGAATTAAAACTATTGGAATAAGGGGGAGGAACAATGGAAAAATTTGTATAGGAATTCTGGAAAGTAGCCAGAAGAAGTAGATATGAAGAAAGAACACTTATAGAAGAGTTCAAAAGAAGGATGAATAAAGCAATTAGAAAGAATTTAGTAGAGGCAGAAAAACCTCTGACAGGTATTGAACAATAGTATAAACAAGCAACAAATTTAGATAGAAGGTCAGAAGTAGAGTGTTATACTGGGTATATCTTGGCTTACTTACTATAGTCCAGAAATCAATTGAAAGACAGGAAAGATAAAGATGACAAGGTGTCCAGAAAAATGTGAAAAGCAGTGAAGGCCAAAGTAGGGAAAGTCAGGATAGCAGAAACAGAAGAAGGAAGAAAAAAAAAGGGAGATAAGTGAGAAGAAAAAGAAAAAGAAAAACAGAAGAAGAAAACAAAGAGAGATGGTATAGTAGAAATAAAGAGAGTAGCAGAAGAGTAGGAGATATGGGATGAAGAGGAAGAAGCAGCAAATTCTGAAGCTAAAGCAAAGAAACTAGTTCTGGAAAGATTTCACAAGTAGATAAAAGTCTTTGGTAAGAAACAAAGTAAAAGAATACTCACAAGAAAGATCTGGGATCATGCAATTGGGCTGAAGGAAGGATTTGTACCAAGAAAAGAGAAGGTGTATCCATTGCCAAGAGAAGAAAGAGAGGAAGTAAAGGGGTTTATAGTAGAACAGATGAGAAAGAGGTATATCAGGCTGTCAAAGTCACTATAGACTACACTAGTATTCTTTATAGGAAAGAAGAATGAGAAGAAAAGAATGGTATAAGACTATCAATATCTCAATGAGTAGACAGTGAAGAATAATTATCTATTACCACTTATTTTAGATGTAATCAAGAACATTGGAACTAAGAAAAATATTTATGAAGATAGATTTGAGGTGGAGGTATAATAATGTGAGGATGAAAGAAAAAGATGAGTGGAAGACAGCTTTTACAACCCCAGAGAGATCTTTTGAGCACACTGTTATGTTTTTTGGATTAATGAATTTACTAGCTACTTTCCAGACTATGATAAATAAGTTGCTGAGAGACTTGATAAATATAAGAAAGATTAGAAGTTTTATAGATGATATTATGGTGGGAATGGAAACAGAGGATGTTGTGGCAACCACTAGTCAAAAGACCAATAACAACAAAAGTAATAAATATCAAGGTAAATATCAAGTAGAGATTATAAGAGAACTCAACAAGGAGTTCCTGCTATATTCCTATACTATTTATACAAAGTCTTCATGGTCTGTGCTAGCAATAAATAGCCCTACCCTAATGTCCATATGTAATCCATACTTCCACCATATGTTAACCTTATATCTTTTATAAAGATACCATATCATATATATACCTAATATCATTCTTTTAGTCCTTTTTCCCAGAGTCTAGGCCTATGACTTCATATCATGTGACATGTTATGTGACTACAGTCACTTTTTTTTTTTTTTTAAATCAACAATTTATTACATGGCGCATGGTGGCAGACTGTGGTAGCTACTTTTGTAACTACATACAATAAAAGCACACTAACATGAAGCTAAAAGGGAAAGCAAGAAAAGAAAAAGAAAAGAAAAAGGAAATAGAAGAACTAATCGTCCATAAGAGACTAAGATGTAAATACTAAGTGTCTATGAACGCAAAAGCATTCGGATTAGCAGTTAAGAACATCACAAAATGGCCTAACATGTCTCTCCTTGGATTCCAGTACCCATTAAATCTTCGACACTCATGTAGAATATGTCTTCTTGTTTCGATAGGATAATCATTACATGGACACGTAAAGTCCATGTTAAGGAAGAATCGTAATCTGTACTCTCCAATGGGAGCGTGATTGGTGATGGCTCTAGATGCTCGGGCACAAAGCGAATTGGAGTGACCAAAGGCCTGAAGCCACGGGCCACTTCTGGTATATGATGGTTCAATAACATTGAGGTCGTCATCTAATAAGTCCAGAAAATGATTGCCTTTCCCATCCAATGCTTGAAAAGTCATTTTCCATAGCTTGGTTAATTCGTCACAGTCAGACTTCTTGCAAAAATCCCAAGATGTTTTGGTGGGGTAAGATGGATGGGCCGAAAAGGATTTGGAGTCTTTATCGGCATCATAATGGAATCTCCATCTGAGTTTGCTAGGACATTTCCAGAATTCGATGGTGTTGGATTCATGAGATGAAAAGAATGATTGTAATTTGCTTAGTATAGCAGTAGAATGGATTTGATATGGATGAGGACTGCAATTAAAAATCCTTTTGGCCGCATGGATAGAGTCAGTTACGACAACAATTTTGGAGACATTATTGATAGAGTACGCTTGATTGATACCACATCTGATAGCAAAAAGTTCAGCTTCTGTACTAGTAACGAATGAAGCATAATAAACTGTTTTGACAAGTGGTCGATTGACTGAGTGAATATGTGAAATAGATGTAGCAATATCATTCTTGATGCTCACATCGGTGATCACAAGGGCAGCATGGGGATTGGAAGAGCAATGAAGAACCATATCGTCTAGTTCTTGACCGCGAAGATGGTTTTGATTTTTTTCTTTTTTATTAACTAAATTAAAAGAAAAACGATTAGAGAAATTGTCTATGATGTGATGACCAGGAGAAAATTCAGAGTCAAGAGGAGTGAAAGACAGAAATATCCCATAAGATTTGATACTTGAGTCAATTAGGTGTCCCTTGGTTAAAGACCTTTGGTGATTGGTTAAAGAACCAATATTGTGTGAGTTGTTTGACTTTGATGGAGGAGGGTCGTCATTCAACAGATTTTTTAAGATATGGTTGGCTGGGAGTTTAAAAGGGCAAATAAGGGACCTTTTGGCAATTTTTTGAAGATGAAATCTAATTGGAATTAGACCTGCAAGTACTTCGATACCTTCCATAGAGGAAGTTTTAAAGGCCCCTAATATCCAGATGGTGGTACTTCTTTGCATTTTATTGAGGATTTTCATGTGATATGATAAAGGCACTTTGTTGTAAAACCACAATTGGAAACCGTACAATGCAATTGGGAGGGCGCAACATCTATAAAGGAGTCGTTTTTGAATTGGATTGATACCTCGCAACAAATTCCCTAATAGTTTTATGCATTTGACCATTGATATTGCTTTGTTGGCGTAATGATCAATGTGTTTGTGAAAGGATAACTTCCAGTCGAATATGAATCCCAAATATTTCCATGAATCTTTGGGACAAAGAATAGGCCCCCCTAGGGGAGAGAGATCAAGGGGAGGTGGATTGAAAGGACCGTGAGATCTGTTAAAGTGAAAGATTTCAGTTTTAGAATGTTCAATGATAAGACCGAAACTGTCTAAAAGTTTAGAGAGAATATTGTAGCTACAGAATAAGTGTGAATTGGAAATGGAAAAAAACTTATTCTGAACAATGAAAAGACCATTGTCGACAAATGACAGGATGGATATGGAAAGATTGAGGTTTTTAAAACGCTTTTCTATAATATATAAGAGTGGAGAAAGATAAAGAGTGGATAAAATGGGAGATAAGGCTGATCCTTGACCAACCCTAACATTTACTTCAAAAAATGGAGAAGAGAGATCGTTCCATAGATATTTGGTACTTCTTTGGACAAGATAATTCACAAAGAAGTTTGTGACTTTAGAACAAAGCCCCGCTTTCTCGAGTATACAAACGAGGAGTCGATGGTTAAGGAAAGGAAAGAATTGAGCAATGTCGAATGCGAGAGTGCTGGTAGATCTTTCTTTTGACCATCCAGATTGAATAATGTGGGTAAGTGCAATTCTGGCATCAGATGTGGACTTGAATTTTAGCCCCCCAAGTTGGCTTGGATGAATGAAATCATTGGACATGACTGTGAACTGGATTCTCTCAGTGATTACTTTTTCGATCATTTTACCAAGAGTATTAAGCAGAACAATGGGACGAAAAGCTTTTGGATTGTCGTATAACATCTTGTTTGGTTTAGGAATGACGACCGTAGTGGAAATTTTGAAGTACTTAGGCCAGTAACCTAAATTGATACAAGCATCAGCGATGTTGATAATCTTAGAAAGGCAGTCGTCATTCTTGATGATGAATTTCCAGTGACGCCAAGACATCCTATCAGGACCTGGGGCAGAAGTGTCAACACATTTGTGAATAGCAGATCTGAATTCATATCTGGAGAAAGCGTTCCAGGTTTGGCAAGGTTTGTGTTCAACTTCATTTAAAATATTGAAATCAACCTGACGATGTAAAGTGGTGTTGAAAGAACTGTGGAGAGCATTCCACAAACTGTCAGAAGAAAGGCAAGGTGATTTGTTATACTTGATTGCTTCGGTTGCTGGGAGTTTTCTTTTCTTGACCCAGTTTATGAGTTCCCAAGGGCCTCGACTCTTGCTTGCAATTTCTTGAATTTTGTCATTGAAAAAATTCCTCTTAGCTTCTTTAACCAATAACTTGAAGGCCTTCCAGGTATCTCGACTTCTAGACATTCTGTAGTTGGTCAGTGCTAGACTACACAAATTTGTCCACCATTGCTTGGAATGTTTCGATAACTTTGATCTTTTGGTGCTTTTGGACCATGTTTGTTCGATGATGGATCCAAGTTGGTTAAGGATTTGGTTTAGACATTCAACACTGTTGATGTTTGAAGTGTCAAGAGAATCGAAACTCGAAATGACATTTTTGATGAACTCCTTTTCTTAATCGCTTCCAGGAGTGATGACAAGTTTTGTCGAATGAATAACTTCATCGCAAATTGGGATATTTATCGTAAGAGGCACATGATCCGAAGATAATCGTGAATCCAATAGAATGGTGTGGTGATCCAATTCTGATGAACTGCATCAGAGAAACATTAAATCAATGACTGAGTCAGATTTTCCAGCCGTGTCTGAGAATCTGGTAGGGCCAGGGTTAGTAGGCGATGATAAAGCTAGATCAAATGAATCTGCTATCATAAGTAAATCGTCACTAGCTGAAGAATGAAACGGAAAAGACAGATCCCATAAATTGTCTCTTATGTTGAAGTCCCCAGTCATTAGAAGAACATGATTAATATTGACTTCAGTATCCTTAAGATACTTTAAAGCCGAATGAGAAGAGTCAGAGTAAATGTTAATAATATAATGACAAATATCATTATTAGTGAAAGAAATGATGTTAATATCACGATGATCAAAAATATCTTTATGAAGGAAAAAATGGAGAGATTTGAAACAAATGTTTACATATGTAATGACTCTTGGAAAATCATTGCTGTTCGAAGGGAGCCTTGCAAATGCGATCCAATTAGGGTGATGGCAAGTTCCTATGAGAGGTTCTCCCTCGCAGTTTGTGGAACTCGGAATTTTTCATATTTCAGACCAAGGTGGTTCCTGGATTAGTATTATGTCGAATTGAGAAAGAGATTTGAGTATGGTGTTGGTTATAAGCGAATTCTTGTGAACATTTTGAGAAAAAACCTTCAAATTTCAAACAATCATTGTTTGTTGATGCTGTTCACTCTGGAGCAGATGGACTGTGATCTGTTTTCACAGATCTTGGTATATTTCTTGATGTGCCATTCTCTGTTGAAATGATATCTCCAGAACGGACAATTGTTTGAATTGGCTTGGTGGTCCCCCTTGCAGTTGGAGTATTTGAAAGTATGCGGACAGAGTTCGCCCTTCTTAGTTTCTAGTCTGGGGGATTAGTTTTGTTATTGGCTTTACAATACCATCCAAATTCCCTATGATGTTCAGATTTATGAGGGCCATTACACTTAATGCATTTAGACTCTTGGATACAACATGCAAATGTTGAGTGACCCCACTTCCAGCAATTTTTGCATTGAGGGACTCCTGGGTTTATATTTGCTCCTCTGATAGTAGCGATGTTGTTCCCCACGTTGAAGCATCTATTGATGAGAAGTTTTGTGTTGTGGCCATTTTGTACATTCCAAATGTCGATCCATACTATGGCCATATCCGACTTTGGTGAAACCTTGATAATTCTTGGTTTAGATGCAAGGGAAATATTGTCAAAAATATGGTTTTGTTTCAAGATACTTTCAATATCAGTCAAAGTGAGTTTTTCTTGCAAATTCGCATAAGGAAAGTATGGAATTCTGATGATTTTCAGATACGACTTAGACTTGGGGAGTCTTGAATCCTCAACTTGTAAGGGATTGATGTCGTTGGAGTTCTTTACATAGCGGTTGATGATAGAGAGGTCGGATTGTTGTGTGACTTTGTTGGTAACAACGACGATTCCAGTATTGTCCAAACAGATGTAATCCACCAAAATATCGGTTTTTGTGTTTTGCAATTCTCTGTTAATGTTAACAACGTTGAGCAAGGAGTTTCTCATGAAAGTGACAGTATTTTCGCTGCTCATTGGAATGATTATATTTTTCCTGGACAGACCTTTAGTAGTCATTTGGATATGGTGTTTCAATTTATCTTGACCATGAACAATGTCGTTAACCTGATCGATTTTTTCGCATTTAATGCAGGGAAAATTTCTTTGATTTTCAGGACGTCTGACATGTTAGTAGTTGATTTGGACACTTGTGCATATGATTTGCCAGTTGGGGTGTTAGTAGACTTGTCATTGTTATTGTTTGAGGGTTTCTTGGGGTGAAAATATTTGGAGATAACATTTATCTCCTTCTTAGACTTGGCTGGAAGTGGAGGAAGAGGCGGAGCTTTATTGATAGTGACGGGAGTCAGCTTAGGAATGTCCTTCTTTGGATTGCCATTAGAAGGAAGAGTGCGCAGGGTAAACTTTGAAGTGATCTTAGCCCTGAGAGAATTTGATTTTTGATCAGTAAGTAACACATCCCATTTGGACATGTAAACAGATGAAATGAAATTCCATATTGCATCACCCATGCCGTCAAAGTCAACAAGATCATTAACTTTGTCATTAACCTGTTTGCCTTGAATATATTTGGCCAAAAAATTAAGAGATATTTTAATATTTTTGGCGTCTGAAGCGAAATGTTCAATAGAGCTATAGAGAGAGATGGGGTGGAATGATCCACTCCAGAGTTCAGGTTTAGTGGGGGCTTGAGGATCATACAGAAGCTATATATTGATTATATCATCCTCATGTATACCATGTGGAGGGTTTGCCTCATTGTTAGTGGCAAGAGGCCTCATGTTGTCCTGCTGGATGGTCGTCTTACCTATCCTCATTGTCTTGTCTTGTTCTGTCTCGTAGGACAGCTCAAAGTGTTCGTTGCCATTCTCCCCAGTTGTGGTTTCGATATCTGGATCAGTATCCATTCTATCATGATATGGAGTAGATCGTCCAGAAGACACCATAGATGGGTCTCTGGAGGAGTTTGCAGAGGTTAAAGGATTTTTCTCTTGTACCTCAGAGTTGTTAGTCAAGACTTGTCCTGACTGAAGGTCCATCCCTATGTTTATTTCTGAAGGCATAGTTAGTAATGTGTTCTGGAAGTTAGAGGCCGTAGTTGTATTGTTGAAAAATGAAAAGGAATAAATATTCGCTGACTTTCCAATAGGTGCTACCATACAAGATGGTAGTAAGAGGAAAAGAAGCCGCTGTGTGACTACAGTCACATGTCTCTTCATCATCAAATAATAATAATAATAAGAAAAGAAATATTAAATCAAGAAAAATGTTAGTATCTAAGCATACTACAATAGAAAAGAGATATGATGAGTTGGTAGCAGAAATATTGAGGAGGTTAGAAGAAAATAACTTACACATGAAACCAGAAAAGTACAAATGAAAAGTTAGGAAAGTAGATTTCTTAGAAGTAGTGTTGAGGCCATAGAGAATAAAGATAAAGGAAGTAAAAGTGAAGGTGGTATTGGATTGGCCAGTCCCTAAATTGGCAAAAGATATACAGAAGTTCCCAAAGTTAGCAAATTATTATAGGAGGTTTGTAAAAGGATTTGCAAAGATAGCAAGGCTGTTGCATGAGTTAACAAGGAAAGAGCAGAAATAGAAATAGGGATTGAGGTAGGAAAAGTTATTTGAGACATTAAAGAAATGGTTCACTATAGAACCAATTCTAATCATCCCAGACTTAGATAAAAAAATGAGGATAGAAGTAGGTACATCAGATTATACAATAAGGGGAATATTATCCATAAAGTATGAGGACAGAAAATAGATGCCAGTGGCCTATTTATCAAAATTGTTAAACAAATTAGTAGTAATTAGGGAATTAGAAAACTGAAAACATCTTATAAAGAGTATAAGATTCAAGTTTGAGATTTGGACTGACTATAAAAATCTGAAATACTTTATGAAAGTGCAGAAATTGAATAGAAAACAAGAAAAATGAGTGTTATATCTGTCAAGATTTGATTTTATCTTAAAGTATATACCAGGTATAATAATAGAAAGGCAAATAGACTTAGTAGGAGACCAGACTGGAAAGTAAGTGTAGAAAACAACAATAGTAATCAAGTATTTATTAAAGACCATTAGATTTATAATTTATATGAAGTAGTAGTAGAATAATCTAAAGTAGATATAGTAGAAAAGATAAAAAAGTTAGAGATAAGGACAAAGAAATAGTTAGAATAGTTAAAGAGATGAAGAAGGTAGAAATAAGAAACTTGAGAAGAGACAAATAGGAGATAGAAAAAGAAGTGATATTGAAAGAAAGAAAAATATATATGCCAAAAGATGAGAAGTTAAGAGCAGAGATAATCTAGCTTCATCATAATATACTAGTAGCTGGATATGGAGATAGATGGAAGATAACAGAGTTAGTAACAAGGAACTACTAGCGACAAGAGATGACCAAAGATGTAGGAAAATATATATAGAAGAATATGATCCATGTTGAAAAATAAAGAATAGAACAGAGACACCAGTGAAGAAGTTAATGATGAAAGGTACCAGAGAAGCCATGAATGTATCTGACAGTAGACTTGATTACCAAGTTGCCAGTAGTAGCAGAGAAGGATACAATATTAGTGGTATATGATAGATTGTTCAAGATAACATACTTTGTAGCAACAACAGAGGAGACATTGGCAGAGAGATTAGCAAGATTGTTCAGAGATAATATATGGAAGCTACATAGATTACCAGAAAGTGTGATAAGTGATAGAAGACCACAGTTTATAGTGGAATTAACAAAAGAATTGAATAATATGTTAGAGATAGAGGCAAAGTTGTCAACAGTGTTTTACTCACAAATGTATAGGTAGATGGAACAAATAAACCAAGAGTTGGAATAGTACTTGAGGTTCTTTATGGAATATAGACAGAAAAATTGGCTGAAGTGGTTAGTGACAGTAGAGTTTATAGTAAACAACAAGGTTCATACTGCAACAAAGATTTCACCTTTTATAGCAAGCTACAGAAGAGAGTTAAGGATGGGGGCAGATATCAGAAGAAAAGGGAAAGTAAAAAAGGTAATAGAATTTGTAAAGAGGAGAAAGAAAGTACAAGAGGAAGCAGGAGTGGTATTAAAAGAAGTACAAAAGAATATGAAGAAAGGGGACAACAAGAAGTAAAGAGTTGAAAGAAAAGCAATAAAGTGATGCTAAGTACAAAAGACTTAGCATTCAAAGAAAGACCAGTAAAAAAGTTAACAGAAAGATATGTAGGGCTATATAAGATAAAGAAAGTAGTATCAAAGAATGCAGTGAAGTTGAAGCTGTCAATCTCTATAAGGATTCATTCAGTGATAAATGTTAGTAGAATAGGAATATATAGAGAACTAGTAAAGAGACAAAAGGTGAAGAAACCAAAACTAGTAGAAGTAGAAGAAGTAGAGAAACAGGAGATAGAGAAGATATTGAACAAGAGGAAAGTAAGAGGAATAGACAAGTACTTAGTGAGATAGAATGGTTTTATGGCAGAAAATAATACATAGGAAAAAGAGGATGATTTGGAGAACACAAAGGAGTTGGTAGACAAGTTTGAAGAAAAATTAGAAATAGAGATTAGATGACAGGAGAGGATAAATAAAAGATGGAATGATAAGAAGTTTGAGAATGAGTATTTAAAGAAGTTAGAAAAGAATTAGGGAAGATGAAAGAGAAAGGATAAGATAATATGGAAAGAAAAGGCAAGTTCCTCTGAAGTAGAAACCTTAAAGAGGAGGTAATATCAGAAGTTATAAATGTTAGACTATATTTTATTTTTCTTTTTTCCATTTTATTTTTCTTTTCATTTTTGTTTCTATTTTATTAAGGTTAGGGTGGAGCATGATATTACATGTCATATGTGATCATGCTGGAACATGGTTAGACATTCTGGAATAATGACATCATACAATGTATTTAATATATATTGACCTTATAGTTTACATATAGTCTTTAGAATAGGCTAGACACTATAGTAATATGGACCATTTAGTTGAGTATATAAGGTAGACAACTTTGTACTAAGAACTCTATCAAGTTCTCTTGTGATTAACCCAATCTAAGGTTTACTCTTCTGACTTTAATACTAAATCTTAAGATATAATAGCTAATAGTAGTATTTAATATGTGTTCTAATAAATATGAAATATAACTGTTTACATATTTGAATATTATACTAAGTACATATTTCAATATTTAAGTCTATTGTTCAAGAAATACTGAACTATACACTTATCTCTAGAAAATCCTAAGAGAATAGAATGGGAATTTTAAAAATTAACAACTACTCTATATAATAACAGATCCATTCTAATGTGTTAGAATTCTGATTATATAAGCAAGGAATGACAATACTTAAGTAATCAAGAACACTTCAAAATAAAGCAACTAAATTGGAAGAAAGCCAGAATACTTAGCAAATACTTCTAAAGTATAGAAAAGCAGATAAGTAGGTGTGTAAATGATACTAACAGACTTTGGAAAACCACAGAGCATTGTAGAAGAGCAAAAGAGTACTAGAAAGAGAAGTTAGATAACATATCCAAACAGTTAGAAGTATTGATATATAGTTTAAAGAGGTCTGGAACATGAGAAAGTAGATAAGTAAATAAGTGTAGATATAAGAAAAAATCTCAGAACATAAATCAACTAAAAAGCATAAAAGAAAAAAGTCTTGAAAAAGCTAGTTTCCTTATATATATGTAATTCTATAGTCTAATAATCAACTTGTTAGAGTTGCAAACCTTAAATACTAGCTTTTTTATTTAATATTTCTTTTTTTACTTTTATTTTCATTTATTTTTCTATTTTTGAACTTAGAATTAGGGTTAGAGTAACAAAATCACACTTTCACACATCAGTCACATCAGATGACATGGTCACAAGTTATAAGATATAAAGAAGAACAAAGAAGGTTCTGAAAGAATGACATCATATAATATGTATCACACATATTAACCTTGAGGAGAACATATGGTCTTTAGAGTAGGCTAGAAAAATAGTAGCACAGACTATCAAAGTTTAGTATATAAGGTAAATGTTTCTGTATAAGTTCTTTATCAAGTTCTCTTGTGTTAATCCTAATATAAGACTCTTTTACTTGACTCACTCTAAAGTCTTGTGATCGTAATATAACTTGAATTAGTATTATACTTATTCTAAGTTTCCATCTGAACTTTTTTCATCCAAAATATAACTACTCAATGATGTTAAGCTAAACATAATATTTTTTATTAAAACTAAGATTGTTTATTTATATAACACTACTTTTAAGTCTATTTTTGCCTTCATAACTACTAAGTTGTATTATTTATTTTGCTTTCTATATTATATTCACAGATATTCTTAATAAGTATGAATTGCTTCTAACACAGAGTCTATACTATATATTAGAATATATACTCAGTCTAACATTAAAATATATGAATAGCTAAGGTTTCTTGTTCATTAAAACAACAATTTATAATATAAGGTACAATAGCAATCTATTAGTAGTTACATACATTCAGAGACAAAAAACATGTAAATTTAAAAAAAGAAAAAAAAACTATATCTAAAAATAATAGGATCATTATATTATTGTATTTTACTTATAATAGAGTTTCTATTGTTTTTTACTATGCTACTCTTTGTTGAAACAGTTTCTCCAATAAGGACATTTATTGCTGTTTACTTGATGATCTCCCTTATAGTTAATATACTTGAATATATATGTTATAAGATGAAAGTGTGGACAGACTTTAGGGTTAGGGTTAAGATATAGTAGTAGTAATTATTAGTCTATGATGAGTGAGAGAGAGAGCATGTGACTTCACAGTCATATGACATGATGTCATAAGCCTAGAGTAGTCTGGAAGAACTTAGAGTCTAGAAGGATTGGGAAAAGTCTAGAAAGAAAGTAATATCAAGGGACATAGGTTTCTCATGGTATATACATGGTGCATACATGGATAATAGAGATTAAAGGGTATGACATCAAGGCATATGTATATGGCATGCTGGCCTTGAGGTAGATATATAGTAGAAGAGTAATGGCCATGAGGACAGGGCATGGACCAGGGTTAGATATATAAATAGTTAGTAGAATACTGTTGTGATTCTCTGTTGAGTTCTCTTGTGAATACACAACTCGTATTTCCACTAGATATCCTTCCTATGAGATTTACTTATAGTGATACTATTGGACATTAGTCTAGTGGTTGCCATAACAATATAAAGACAAGGTTTGCCTTTCTTTATAACAAGCCTTGGTAGGTTCACTTTGGTATTTTCTTTACAATATTATGCCATCTCCCTATAATGCTCAGAATTATGAGATCCATTGTATTTGTTGTATCTAGACACATGTAATTGGTAACTAAAAGTTAAATAACTTTATTTCCAACAGTTTTTACACTAAGAAACACCAGAGTTTGTATTGGTACCACAGACAGTGGAAATATATTTACCAATATTAAAATGTTGGTTGATAATTATCTTAGCTTTGGAACTGTTCTGTGAGTCCTGTCAGAATTACAAAGAATAAACTTTATTCATTTTCATTTTATTTTATTTTTCATTTCTTTTCAATTTATTTTCTATTTTAAATTTTAAACTAGGATTAGAATTTAGCATGATGCTATAAGTTATATAGTGGGTCACAGATCACATAATCTATTATAGTCATAGAACATGATAGAAGGATATAGAAGATTCAAGACAAACACATAGTCACTTAGAACAAGCTAATATAGTAGAGCACAGACTATGAACCAGTAGTATATAAGGTAGATAATCTTGTACAAAGCTCTCTATCAAGTTCTCTTATGTAAACCCTATACAAGATTTCTCTCATTGGTTAGCTCTAAGATCTTTGAGTTATAACAAGCCCCAGATGTTGACTTAGATAACAGCTGAATTAGAGTATATTACAAATAAGCTACTTACTAGTTGTGATGTTTGAACTTAATAGTGTTTCAGAAGCTTAGTATAAGAAGATAATAATAATAGATGATGAGTAGTATCAATAAGAATAATTGATATAAATTGATATTATTAAGTCTAAGATCTAATTCTCAGACATAGAAGTATATATACAAAAGAGTGATGGTCTGTGTGCAAGCTATTGCTATTACATTATCAAAACCTATACCTGATGGAAGCTGTCATTTGTCATAGTAGCTGTCAGGCTAATTTTAGAAGGCAACTAATTATATCACTATATTGATATGCTTGTATCTCTATAAATACTGATTTTCATATGATGTATTATATATCATTGGAAATGGTTTGATAAGTACTTTCCAACACAAGTTAGATTGTGTGAATCTGTCTAGTCATTCATGAGATATTAGCAAACAAAGATTCTATAGTTACTGATGACCTGATATCTTGGTTGTTTGTTGTCACTTTTGTATATGTACAGATAGCCCTCATTCAGGACTTTACAGCGCAACTTAGTTTGTGAAAATTAGTCTACTGGTTGTGAAGATACAAGCTGAATAAAGTTTGTGACAGAGTAAGAGAAAGCTTTAATGATTCTTGGCTTTGATGCAAAAAAGATATTGTTGAATATATGCAACTCTTTCATTACTCCTAAAATAATATTAGAAGTAATAGTATTGTTAGTGTTTTTCATAGAATATGAAAGACCTAGAATTTTCAAATACAATTTTGATTGAGATAGGTGAGAACTTTCAATAAGATCTCAATTGATATTCTCAGATTCTTTGAGAATGTTTTTGATAATGCTTATGTTGTTACAACTCAAAGACCTTAAAGTAGATCAATAGAAAAAACCTTGTATTAGGATTAACATAAGAGAACTTAATAGAGAACTCTGTACAAGATTATCTACTTTATATACTAAACCACCATGGTCTATGCTACTACTTCTCTAGCCTACCCTAAATGACCATATGTTTGCTTTAAAGTCAACATGTATTGTATATGTTGTATAATGTCATTCTTCCAAAACTTTCTACATCTTTTTTCTATGATCTTGTGACCATGTCATCTGATGTGACTGATGTGTGACAGTATGTGATCATGATGTCACTCTAACCCTAACCCTAAGTTTAGAAAAGAAAAATAAATTGAAGAAAATGAAAATGAAATATTAAATAAAAAAACTAATATCTAAGCTTTATATATATTGTGACTAGAAGTAACTTGATTAGTGGTAATAATGATTGACAATTTCTCTATATCAATGAAATCTACTATCATATTCAAATTAGCCTTTTTAACTGACTTGTTAATGAAGTTGATGTGGAAGTTTGTATTACTTCCAATAATTTTGACATTGTCTTCACTCATGAAGATGATAACTTGCTTTCTTGAGGGTTCTTTTGTGGTCATCTTTGTTTTGGGTTTGACTGTACCTAATTTGTTGATAATGTTGTTTATTTCAACAATCTTCTTAAGTAATATAGTTGGAAACATATCCTTAATATAAATAATGTCTTTAATACTAATCTTTGAAGCCTATGCATACAACTTCTTGTTATTGTTTGATAAAGTCAACTTATTATTATTTGACTTTAAAAGGGCCAGTATGTCAAGATCGTCGACAGTGGACTTTGTTTTTATTTTCTCTTTTCACTTTATTTTATTTTTCTTTTCTATTTTTAGAACAACTCGGGTTAGGGTCTATCAGTCACGCTGTCACATCAGTCACAAATTGATGGTGTAGTCACAAGACTGATCACGAGACTTGGGAGAATGGAGTAGAAGGTTCTGGAACAAAGTAACGTCATACAGCATAGACAACACATGCTGGCCTCATGTTATACTCATGGTCATTTAGGGTAGGGTGCACAGTAGCTAGCACAGACCATGGGTAATAATATATAAGGTAGACTACTTTGTATTAGGAACTCTATCGAGTTCTCTTATATCACTCAATACAAGAGTTAGTTCTTTGCTTAAACACATTGAGCATTGAATCATAACACAGTAGGTCTGCATTCAGGGTTTTAGAAACTGTTGGAGAGTTCCTAGTAAAGTGTAATACCATATATTAACAAAATGTCTTGTTATTTTCATCTGTACTGAGATGATTCCAGCCAGATTGGTAAATCACATTAATAAAATACTAGGCTATAGAACTAATATCTGCCAAAATAGAAAGATTCTTTGTAAGTTTACCATCTAAAAAGCATTGCTTGATGAATATTCTTATTCTAAAAAGAGACCATATAATGTTTTGAACATTACTGTTAAGAAACTTTTTAACTCTAAGTAAAGAAGTCAAGGCAAAGAGACTGTCCTAGAGATCTGAATTGGCTGGTTGGTTATTGTTATAAGGAATTGCCAAAGAGTTCAAACTTGATTTGGCACTATTATCCATGTCTTAGTCTTGAGACATAGGCACATTAGATTCTGTAGGCTGCTGTACTACAGATATGTTGTCTCCTACAAGTTGCATAGTTGTAAAAGACTAAGAGAAGGAGAGAAGTATACTGGAGGAAACATCTGCAAAGTTCCACTATTACTATTGTTTGTATTACTGCTAGACAAAGAGTAATTACCATTTGTAGCAGGAGGGTTCACTACTATAGAGATGTTTAGTATAGTATAAGTCTCTTTTAAACTTAGAGATATTAAAGCATTTTCCTTAGGAGGATTAGAATAAGACCATTGAAAAGGTTATTTGTTTGTCTTCATTGTGTTCTGGAATTATCACTTACTATGAGTATTAACTAAATGTAAGAGATATAATGTATTCACAATAATTCCTATAAGTACTAACCACACTAGATAATAGTAGGAGGAAAGAAATAATGTGATGTACCAGCATTAATAACCTGTATAGTTGTGGCCCAAGCATGAGCCAGTAGTAAAAATAGAAGAAATAAAAATAAAGATTTATTTGTCACCTCATCTAATATTATACTATCATATTATTATTTATATTACAAAAGCTTTGATTATACTGCTGATTGCAGTACAAATGCTTAATCAGTAGAATGTTTTTAACATAGTTATAGAGTGATTGGACATGAAATAAAACCAGGTTGATCTGTATCAAAAGAGTATTGCAAATTAGAAGGAAAATATCTACTTCCACAAATATTTTGAGCAAAGTGAATGTTAGATATATATTATCCATGATGAGAATTGGATGGATCAGATGTATTTGAGTTAGTATATAGCAGACTGTTGAAAGTATTTAGAGTAGCTGTTGTCTCCAGTGAACCTTATTCTATTATCTTAGGTTTTCTCTGGAGGTGAGTTGTATACTTGGTAGCTACAAACAATATAACTTAGGTTTTCCCTGGAGTGTAAACCCTACTCAACTCCATAGACTTGACCAGTCACCCTAATAGTAGTTGTGAAGATATAGGTTGAATGAAGTTTGTAACAAAAACAAAGAGAATTTAATTGAAAACTTGGAAAATATGAAAATATTAAGGTTTGGTTCTAACCTGAAAAAACATTGCAGGAAGCAGACAATATTCTGTAGATTTATGATAATTTTTGTCACATTTTGAAAAGACTAGCAAATATCTATCTTAGAATTAAAGTGTGCTATTGCTACTACTGGACTTTCCTACTCGTTGAATCCCTATACAATGTAAAAGATGAACCTTTGAGTATGTTATTTGTAGTTTATAAAAATGTTCATTGGCTTCACCTTGTAGTCTACTCAGCTACGAAATACAATTTCGACAAATAAATCAATAATTATCTCCCGGACTTAATTCTGTCTCTCATCCCAGGAGCTGTATATCTAATGATGCAATGCTCATATCAGTTCTCCTACCTAAGTAGTATATAATCTAATTCCTAATTGCGGGGAATATACTTCTTTTGTGTCGTGAACTCCAGCCTTTCGTGCACCCATACCGACTACTGCATCATTTATCGATCTCGGAATACCTCTTTTCTCGTCAAGATTGTCTTTGACAGGCCAATGAATTTTAGTCGGCGAAATCCACCTTAGGCTTAGCTTAGATAAGATAATTTAGCTATGCACTATATATATATATTCGACGAGTATAATATAATATATGAGACAGGCATCGCTCAATTCTGCTGACTCCACCTGGTACTGGTACTCTTGGTACTGATCTCCTCGCTGTAGTCTGATGGACTGCCACTCCGATCTTCTTTGCGCTCTCAGGGTCGTAAGCAACGGCGGGGAACCAGCCAATATCCGTGATATATTTACCAACGCAGGAGAGATGTATGTGTCGAACTCACCATGAACATTGAACAAGAACTCAACTCTTGGTCAAATGTTCTGGAGAATGATTTGTTTTGATTGAATCAGATTCTGCAGACCACAGCTATTCCCGTATAATGATAGAATACGAGGGCAACACCACTACTTTGTCGAATACCAAAATCCAAAAAGCGCAGAGCGTGCGCTGCACCTCAGGCTCGGCTCGACAGAAGGTTTACGCGTCTATCCGATAGATGGTCTCTTTATAGAACAATATCGCTCATGCAAGGCTCTTCAGTTTTCTGCTATTAGAGACTACCATCCAATGCGGTCCTATCCACAAGTAGATCATTGCGACTTGCCATTTATTCAAGATAGGGTACTTCAGAAGCGACCTGTAAACGCATATGAACTCGATACGCCAGGACTTCCACGCTCAGACAATCCCTCTCATAGCCATGATTCTAACTGGACTCCAGGAGGCCATCTCGCGTCAGACTCCGCGCATACATCCCAAATGTACGTGGGTACCTCGATCGGTATGAAGACAAACTCTTTTCGGACCCCTTCTCCTCCATATTCTCTGGAAACACGTCTCGTTTTTGAGATTCAAGGACAGAAGCAAGTGTATGACCTCGCTCATCAGGATTCAGGCCTGAATCCAGAATCGGTTATTGAGTTACTCAGACTGTCCAAGAGCGAGCGAGGCAACTGGATGATCGCAGGTGCCTATTTTCGGCGCAGAGGAAACTCTCATGCAGCCTTGCAAATTGTGGCCACAATGGTGCAAGGTATGTCTCCAGTCCAAGAGTAGAGCCATATTCACAAAAGGACTCTTAGTCATGTACAACCATGGTTACAGCCTAGATAACTTAAAGGCAGCATTTCCGCTTCTTGCAGCCTGCGAATTCGACTTGGCTAGACTATCCCGAAATGCGTACGATAACAAAGGATATAATGACCACCTTGACAATGCAAAATCATGGCTGCAGATGACTTATGGAGAGGACTCACCTATGCTGAAGTTAGCCTTACAGGATGCCTTCTCATTGCAAACAACTCCTCAGCCTTCCTTCCTTCTCATGGGGCGGAAGGCCGATCTTGAGGAGACACGATCCGATAAGCAAGGCTAGTTGCAAGCATAGAAGTTCCAGAAGATCCCCTCCCCTCATTCCTCACAAGGGTCTTCCTAGGAGAAGGGTTCCACTTAACAAGGACTATGATCAGAAACACAGAAATTCATGATGTAAAATTGTAAAACCTAGCACATTGTTTTTGATCGGCTCGTTCGGCGTGGATTAGAAGATCAAAAACTATACAGTTCTCGGCAAATACCAGCGCCTCTCAACCTTGATGTGTGTCGAATGTAACAAGACCAAATACAAACAACCCTGTGGCTAATCCCCAAGAATTTCAAACCACAAAATAGGAATGGCTGTCTCCACGCTACCCAAAGATGTGTCTAAACTCGGTCAAGAAGTCAAGCTCTTTGGAAAGTGGGACACTCAGGAGTAAGCCTTCTGTTGTTTCAAGGGATTAGCACAGTTAATCCATTGATTAGTGTTGATGTAAAGGATATTTCGCTAGCCGACTACATTCAGATCCGCCACGCTGTCTATCTTCCTCATACTGCTGGCCGTTATGCTAAGAAGCAGTTTAAGAAGGCGCAGATGCCTATTGTTGAGCGATTGGTAGATAGGTGCGCTATCGCAGTTGGACTGTCCTGCCTCGCACTTGATGTTTAATCTATGATTTTCGTTTAGCCTGATGATGAAAGGGCGTAACAATGGAAAGAAGCTTTTAGCTGTCCGCATTGTTGCCCATGCCTTTGAAATCATTCACCTCCTCACAGACCAGAATCCCATCCAAGTTCGTAACTTTGTAATGCCTATTCCGAAAGACGGTTCAATTTCCTTGCCAAATGCAGGTTCTCGTTGATGCCATTGTCAACACCGGTCCCCGTGAAGACTCGACTCGTATTGGTTCTCAAGGAACTGTTCGTCGTCAAGCCGTTGATGTATCTCCCCTTCGCCGAGTCAACCAAGCCATCGCTCTCATCACCACTGGTGTATGTAGAATCTCTTTTCGCCAGGGATAGTGGATTTGGAGATGACCTATTTTAATTAGACTCGTGAATCTGCTTTCCGCAATGTGAAGTCGATTGCTGAGTGCCTTGCTGATGAACTCATCAACGCTGCCAAGGGTTCATCAAACTCATATGCTATTAAGGTCGGTTTGATGACGAAATGTACGTGGATGTCATTTCGAATTTATGTGCTTGCAGAAAAAGGACGAACTCGAACGTGTTGCCAAATCCAACCGGTGAAAGAAGAACTTTTTTACGCATCTTGCCCATCTAATCGGGCTGTGTGGGGTGGGCGATTGGAACTCAGAATGAGTCTCGATGATGGAGTTTCCTTTTTCTTCTTCTTAACACTATCCTGTCCGTTTGCTCTGGTTTCACCATACAATGAATTTGGTACATTTCTTATGTCACTCTATGCCCCCTTCCCTTTGTGCACGCAAGGTTTGTACTGTTTGTCATCCATATACTGCTACTTCTAATTCGTGTGAGGTAATTCAATTTCTTCTGTTCAAGAATCAGGAATTAAGTTGTTGATCATATGTCCTCCAGGGATTATCCCTGTCTATTGGCCAATGATCTGGCATGAGATTTGGGTGTATTCATAAATTGAACGAATTGAACGAATTGAACGTATTAGGGAAATCATCTGAATGATGGAACATCAGAAACGAAGAGAACAACAACAACGACCACATCCAGATCGCGGAAGGTGATCAGAAGTGAATTCTGGTGTGTTATTGTACATGTGTATGCATGCATGCAGGAGAACATATCGACATTGTTTAATATTATTATATGCACACTAAAGAACATCCCAGACCTGTAATAGGCTGTATGTATGCTTGTGCTTGTATGTCTATATTTGTGTTTTAGTCTCTCCGGAGGGTTTATGTCGCCGGTGTCACGTACGGCGTGATGATCCGATTTGGATC
>JAJOHK020000198.1:0-35687 GCA_022457215.2 Leucocoprinus gongylophorus
CTCAGTCTGTGCAGAGTCCTGGGGGTCACTCTCTATTTTTCCAAGGGTTTCTCAGAGGCAGCTGCCGGAGTATTAGCAGTCGCTGAAGCACCGTGGCCTTTGGGAGAGACCATAGTCTGCTTCTTGGGACAGGAGTCCAGCTTGTGGTCTTCTACACCACAATAGAGGCACAGATTGTTTTTAAGATACTTCTTGCACTCGTTGCTGGTCAACTTGCCATTGCTGGCCAGCTTGGAAGAGAGGTCCACCCGTGGAGTATTAGGTTGCTTCTTGGGAGTGGGGGATGGAGATGGCTTAGAGGAAGGGTTCTTGGTAGACAAGGCTGCCAGAGACGGATTTGCCTTGCTCTGGGAGGCCATGACAGAACTGGAGATGGAAGTTTTTCCTTGCTTCTGAGAGTGAGACTTGAGGGCCTCTTTCTCCACCTGCCTTATATGGTGGCATTTGTGATTTCTTTCCCAGTAGCGATGATTGATAGTCATTGCTAAAGTATACATATCCTGGAATGAGGTGGGTTTTTCTTGTTCCCAGATGGAGATAGGATCCTAGATCCGATTGGGGAGCCTCTGGTAATAGCGATGGCACAAAACACTATTCCCCCACCCTAATTGGGAGGCATAACACATGAAGTTCACATTATAAGTGGAAATCTTGTTGCCAGGCTTCATATGGAGATTATCCAATATGTTGGCCACTTTACCAATGGGGTCCGAGAGACTAAAATGTCGATGTAGCTTGTCCACAAATAGGTTTCAGTCGGAGAGCCAGTCTTGAAGGATGCTCTGGTCTTCTTGGTTGAGGCCCACCTCAAACCAGTCCTGGGCTACTCCAGTAAGGTAGGTCATTGTGAAGTTGATTTTTGCAATGTCTATGTTAAATTGCGCCGAATTAGCATGAAAATATAGCCAACATTGAAACAGGAACTTATTAAGCTTGTTAGGCTCAGTGCTGCTGAAAGTATTGGAGATACGGGCTTTAGTTCCCCTTGAATTAGTATTAGGTCCGGGAGTCTGATTAGCATTAAGAGTGTTAGCAAGTTGGCCAAGTACCTCAGCCAGTTGTTCATTAGTATTATCGCTCTGCTAGGGTTTGGATCATGAGCAAGTAGAGGAAGTAGGTCTATTAGCTGTTAAGTTAGTAATAGGATTAGTAGTGGGAGCATCCTCCCAATTAGGATCATTGTCTGCAGGGATGATACTTGGGCCAGGAACAGGCAAAACTGTCTAGCTAGGTTGGATTGTACTGGAAGGAGACCTTGAAGATGAACAGCCTCTTTGATGGATTTGTCTTGAATATTGTGGCGCATTTGGCAGATAAGCCATCTGATTACTGAAATGCAAGATCGTATTGAGGGATGTCACAAGCAGTGGGACTGGAGTTGAAGAATTATGGTAAGAGGAAGCCATTTGGACTTTGAAGTACAAAGTTGAGTAGATTACAGATGAAACTGCAACAGAGGGTTTAGTAGGCAGAACTGCTTAGAAGTGACAGCAGACTTGGGAGTCTGATAATACTGTCAGGTATGGTTCATACTGGGGTGGAAGTCTGCAGGATGGACTTGTAGAATGACCTTGGCTTCAGCTTATATGCTGCACCATCTGTCTGCTGTGTGGTTGCAACTTCAGATGAAGAGAAGAAAGTCTGAGTGGAAGTGAGTACTGATTGATGTGTCACTATTGAACACCAGAGATTGAGTTTAATAAGAGTTTATCTTTGTCGATTATTAGACTAGCAAATTACAGTATAACTACTAGTCTTATATACAAACTGATAGTATAGGAAATGCTCAGGGTTTCAGTGGTAAAATCCCTATTGCCCCGAGCAGAGGTTTCAGTGTTGAGACACTGACAGGAGTAACTCTATCATGGAAGACTGAGTTGAATAGGAGTATCTCTGCTATAGAAGATAGAATACCTGGATAGTTGCAGCACCGCCATGAGATATGTTGTAAGAAAGATAGCTACTGTGGAAGGCAGGCTTGTATGATTCAGAGGTGGTTTCACCACAGGAACATTATTTCTGGACAGGTGAACTTGCATATGACAATGGTATACTGGTCTTATTTGTTAAGAAGAAAGATGGTTCACTGTACCTCTATGTCAACTTCTATAGTCTTAACTGTATCTCCAAGAAATATCGTTATCCACTCCCACTCATCTCTGATCTACTGAATTTACCTCACAAAGCTTGGATTTATTCAAAGATAGATCTTTGCTATGCTTACCATTTGGTTTGCATTGCCAACAGTGATGAATGGAAGACTGCTTTTAGAATATGCTACTAATTATTTGAATGGTCTATAATGTCCTTCAGTCTTACTAATGCTCCCACAGCTTTTCAGCAATTCATGAATAACATTTTCTCTGATCTTTTGAATGTCTATGTTATGATCTATCTGGATGATATACTCATCTACTCAAATAACATGTTCAAACATCACCAGCATGTAAAAGAAGTACTCAAGTATCTTTACAAGGCTGGTCTTTATGCCAAAGCAGAGAAATACAAATTTCACTCCAAGTCAGTAGAGTATCTGGGATACATCCTGTCCTCTTCTGGCCTTACCATGTCTGACAACAAAGTCAAGATTATTCAAGACTGGCCAGAACCCAAGAAAGTCAAGAACATTCAATCCTTCTTAGGTTTCACTAATTTTTATTGCTGGTTTATCTTCAACTACTCAGACATTGTCATTCTATTAACATACCTCACCCAGAAGAACAATCCTTGGAAGTTCAACTTCTCCTGCCATGATGCTTTCAATTCTCTCAAGAAGGCATTCACATCTGCTCCTATCCTCACTTATTGGATTCCCAATACTCAACTTATTATGAAAACTGATGCTTTGGACTATACTCTTGCTATAATCCTTTCTATTTGTAACAAAAAAAATGAAGTTCATCTGGTGGTCTTTCACTCCTGCACTTTTACCATAGTAGAGTTGAACTATGACATGCATGACAAGGAATTGCTTGCCATCTTTGAAGTTTTCAAAATTTGGTGACACTACTTGGAAGATCCAGCCTATTCCATTGACATTGTTATAGATCATAAAAACCTTAAGTATTTTTCTACTACTAAGGTGTTAACCCAGAGGCAAGCACATTGATCTGAGTATCTTTCCCAGTTTAACCTTGTCATTAGGTTCTATTCTGGTCGTCTTGGCATCAAACCAGATACTCTCGCTAGATAATGGGACATTTATCCTAAAGGGGGAAATACTGGCTATGCCATAGTCAACCCTCACAACTTCAAATCCATCTTCACTCAAGAATAACTTGTAGTCTCTATACAAGCTACTGTCCTCCTTTTTCCTTCTCTTTACACAGCTACAGTCATGAATCTAGACACTCTACATTAAGATATTTTTTTGGCTCTCTCTAGTGACCCAATTGTGACAAAATATATCCCCATAGATGGCTAGTGGTCTATGGACTCAAATGGTCTTCTTCTTCTCAACAACAGAATCTATATACCATCTACTAAAAATCTCCACATATGTGTTCTCCAGTATAATCATAACTACATCCTTGCTAGACATTATGGTCAAAACAAAACACTGGAACTAATTCACCATGGATATTCCTAGCCTAGCCTCTGTGCTGATGTACAACAATTCTACAAGTTCTATGTTACTTATATGTGATCCAAGCCACAATGTCATAAGCTCTATGAATTTTTCAAACAACTTTCTATCTCTAAACAACTATGGAATTCTATTTCTATGGACTTTATCAAGAAACTTCTATCATCCTCTAGGTTTGACACTATCTTGGTCATAGTTGACTGGCTCACCAAGCAGGCAATCTTTATCCCTACCTATAACACTATCATGTGTTCTCCAAACATGGTGTTTCTTCAAATGTTACTTTTGACAGAGGCTCAGAGTTTGTGTCAAACTTCTTCTGATCTTTAGGCACTGCTCTCAACATGTGACTTCACTTCACTTCAGGCTATTACCATGAAAGTGATGGACAAACCAAATGCATGAATCAGACTCTTAAGCAATACTTCTGTGTATATTGTAACTACTAGCAAGACAACTGGTCCAAACTCCTATCTCTCATAGAGTTTGCCTACAATAATGCTCCAAGTGCTACTACTAGTGTTTCTCTATTCTTTACTAATAAGGGATATCATTCAAATATCTCTGTTCACCCCAAATGCGATATTGCTTTCTTCTAAGCCTGCAACTTTGCTATAGATCTCAATGAATTACAGAGTACCCTCAAAGCTAAAATCTCTGTAGCCCAACAGTATTATCAGAAATCTGCCAATGTATGACATTTCTCTACTCTTGATTTCAAAGTAGATGACAAAGTTTTTGTCAAGGCTTAGTTCTTCCAAAATACTTGGCCTTCAAAGAAACTCTCTGAAAAATATCTTGGACCCTATGAAATCATTGCCCAGCCTGGTACTCTATCATTCACTCTCTGTCTTCCAGAGTCCATGTACTCTGTTCACCTACTTTTCCATGTGTCCATGCTTGAACCTATTACATCCAACTCTTTCTCTAAGAGAATACAACTAGCACTTGCTCTAATCATGATTGATGGGAAATCTGAATTCATGCTAGCAATAAATAACCCTACTCTAATGTCCATGCATTAGCTATGAGTATACTATATATATATCATAAGATGAATATGCTATAGATATGCATCTTGATATCATTCTTCCAGCCCTTTTTCCAAAGTCTAGGCCTATGATCACATATCATGTAATATGTGACATGTAGTCATGTGTCTCTTTTCTTTTTTTTTTCTTTTACTCAACAATTTATTATATGGCACACGAGGGCAGACTTTGGTAGTGACTATGTTGCTACATATATGCAAAATGACCTAACATGAAAGTACAAGAGAAGGGATAGGAAAAGAAAAGAAAAGAAAGGAAAAGAAAAGAGAAGATAGAAAAGAAGAGTGAGAAAAGACTAAATAAATGCAATGTTAATCTGAAAAAGCAAAAGCTTTAGGATTGTGAATCAAGAACATGATAAAGTGGTTCAACGAGTCTCTCCTAGGGTTCCAGTACCCATTAAATCTTTGGCATTTGTGAAGAATGTATCTTCTAGTCTCAATGGGATAGTTATTGCATGGGCACTTGAAGTTTTCTTTTGGGAAAAACCTTAGACGGAATTCCCCAATAGGTACATGATTGGTAATAGCTCGAGTGGCTCAAGCACATAGAGAGTTGGAATGGCCAAAGACTTGAAGCCAAGGTCCCCCCTTGATGTATGATGGTTCTATGACATTAGAATCATTGTCTAGTAGATCTATGAAGTTGTTTCCTTTTTCATCAGAAGATTGGAATCACATTTTCCATTGTTTGATAACATCATCACTATCGGTTTTCTTGCAGTAGTCCCACGATGTTTTGCACAGAAAGATAGGAGTTGGGTTGAAAGATTTAGAATCTTTGTCAACGTCTTTGTGGAACCTCCACTTAAGGTGACTTGGACATTCCAAAAATTCAATGGTATTGTCCTGACTTTTGTTGAAGAATAGTTGTAACTCACTTAGAATGGCTGCCAAGTGAGACTGAAGTGAATGCAATGAGCTGTCAAAGATGAGTTTTGCTGTATGGATGGAGTCTGTGATGACGATTATTTTCGAGATGTTGTTCTTGCTACAGGCTTGATTAATTCTGCATCTCATGGCAAAGAGTTCTGCTTCCAAACTGGTGACAAACACAGCATGGTGAACTGTTTTGATAAGGGGGACATTGGTCTGATGGATGTATGCAACTGATGTATCGATGTCGTTTTTAATGCTAGCATCAGTTACGACGAGGGTAGTTAAAGAGGTGGAGTTATGGAGAACCAGATCATCAAGTTCTTGAGCATGATTGTTTTCTTTTCCTTTTTTATTTACTAAGTTAAAAGAAAAGCAGTCAGAAAACTTGTCAGATAATCGATTACTAAGAGTAAACTCCTGGTGGAGAGGGTTGAAAGAAGGAAAAATACCATATGACTTAACATTAGTGTTAATGATGTGCCCCTTCGTAATGTTTCTTTGTCAGTTTGTAAGGGACCTGATAGTATGGGGGTTAGAAGTGATGTTGCAATATGGAGAATCATCCATTAAATTTCTAACGATGTGATTCTCTGGGAGTTTGAAAGGGTGGATGAGTAAATGTTTAGCGAGTTTTTGTAGATGAAATTTGATAGGGATGATACCTGCTATAGCTTCGATTCCTTCCAATGGAGACGTCTTGAAGGCCCCTAAAATCCAAATTGCAGCTCTTCTTTGCATTTTGTTCAACAACTTCATGTGGTACACCATGGGGGCTTTGTTGTAAAACCATAGTTGGAAGCTGTATAGTGCTATGGGAAGAACACAGCACCTATACAGTTGTCATTTTTGGATGGGAGAGATACCACGAGATGAGTTTCCCAATAATTTCATGCATTTAACCATAGAAATCACCTTGTTTGAGTAGAAATTGATGTGTTGACGGAATGTGAGTTTTTGGTCGAAGAAGAATCCCAGGTATTTCCAGGAATCTTTAGGACGAAGAATAGGGCTGCCCAGTAGAGATAGGTTGAGAGGAGGGGGGTTAAAAGCTCCATGCAATCTGTTAAAATGAAATACTTCAGTTTTTCCATGTTCTATGACTAAACTGAAGTCTGAGAGAAGATTTGAAAGGACATTATAGCTACAAAATAGCTGAGAGTTTGAAGACAAAAGGGTTCTGTTCTGAGCAATAATTAGTCCATTGTCTATAAAAGAGAGCATAGAAATGGAAATGTTAAGATTTAATAATTGTTTTTCAAGAATGTGAAAGAACGGAGTTAGATATAGAGCAGAAAGGATAGGGGAAAGAGCTGATCCTTGTCCTACACCGACATTTACTTCAAAATCAGGGGATTGCAAGTTGTTCCAGACATAGTTGGTTTTTCTTTGGACAAGATAGTTTGCAAAGAATGTTGCAACTTTTGGTTCAAGACCCACCTTGTAGAGGATGGATGTGAGTAAGTGATGATTCAAAGATGGGAAAAATTGTGAAATGTCAAATGCAAGGGTGCTTGTGGTTTTGCCTTTAGTCCAGCCTGACCTTACAATGTGAGTTAAAGCAACCCCTGCATCAATGGTAGATTTATGTTTCAGTCCGCCTAGTTGACACGGGTGGATGAAATTGTTCTTTGTGACTATAAACTGAACTCTTTCAGCGATGACTTTTTTGGTTAGTTTGCCTAGTGTGTTTAGAAGAACAATGGGGCGGAACATTTTTGCCTGATCATAAGACAATTTGTTGGGTTTTGGGATAATGATCGTGAACGAACACTTGAAGTAGTTTGGCCAATGTCCTAAATTGATACATGCGTTAGCAATGTTGATGATGTTGACTAAGCACTCATCTTGTTTGACAATGCTCTTGAGATGTCTCCATGAGAGCTTGTCTGGTCCGGGAGCTGAAGAGTCATTGCATTTGACAATCACTTGTTTGAATTTCTCCTTTGAGAAAGGATTCTATAGAGAAACCAGTTTGTGGTCAATTTTGTTAAGGATATCAATGTTGATTGGACAATTTTGGGCTATGTTGAATATGCTATGAAGCGTGTCCCATAGACTTTCTGGGGATAAGCATGGTTGACCATTGTGCTTGATGGTTTCAGTGGCAGGGAGTTTATGTCTATTAATCCAATTTTTTAGTTCCCAAGGGCCTTTCCTTTTATTGGCAATTTCTTGGATTTTCTCATCAAAGTACGATCTCTTGACATTTTTGACTACTCTTTTGAAGTTCTTCCAGTTTTCTAGAGATCTTGAGGTTCTGTAATTTTGAAGGGCTCAACCGCACTCATCTGACCACCATTGTTTGGAATATTTGGACAATCTTGATTTCTTGGCATTATTCTTCCATGCCTGGTTAATGATTAATCCTAGTTGATGAACAACATTGTCCAATTTGTTGGAATCGTCAATGTTGTTGGTGGACAAAGTTTTGAAGTTCGAAATTACTTCATTGATGAAGGCTTTCTCCTGATCACTCTTCGGAAGGATTATGAATTTCAAAGATTGAACGACTTCTTTGATAATAGGAATTTCAATGGAGAGGAGAGCATGGTTTGACGATAGTCGACTTTCAGGGTGGATGTGGTGACTATTGAGTTCCAAAGAGTTGCTGCAAAGAAACATCAAGTCTAGAACTGGATTTGCATCTCCTGACGTATCCGAATATCTAGTGGAACAAGGGTTAGCCGGATTAGACAGAGAAAGATTGAAGGAATCAGCAATAATAATTAACTTGTCACTAATGGACAAATGGTAGGGAAAGGAAGGGTCCCATAAACAATCTCTAATATTAAAGTCACCAGTCATGAGTAAGGTATTTCCAATATTTACCTCAGTATTCTTTAGATACTTTAAGGCTGTGTGGGAGGAATCAGAATATACGTTCATAATGAAAAAGCATGTATTGTTATTGAAGAAAGAAATTAAGTTAATGTCCCTATGATTAATAATGTCCTTTCAAAGTAAGAAACAAAGAGGTGAAAGATGGATGTTGACATAAGATATAACTCTAGGTGGGTCATCTCTGTTCAGAGGGGATCTGCCAAATATGATCCAGCTGGGGTGATGAATAGTTCCAATGAGGGGCTCCCCTTTGCTGTTAGACGAACTTGGGACCTTGTGAATTTCTGACCATAGGGGTTCTTAAATTAAAATGATGTCGAAATGATTTTGCATCTCAAGTAAAGAGTGGACAATCAGCAAATTCTTGCAAATGTTTTGCGAGAGAATTTTGATGGATTTCAAAATCATTGGTGACTTGCGACGTTTGCTTCAGAATGGATGGACTTGGATCTTTTTTCATGGATCTCTGAGTATTTCTTCATCTGCCAATCCCTGTTGAATCTGTGTCGCCAAAATGGACAGACATTGGAGCCCGCTTGATGATCCCTGCAGCAATTTAAGCATTTGAATGAGTGCAGGCACGGTTCACCCTTCTTTGTTTCTAATCTTGGTGGGTTGATTTTGTTGTTTGGCTTGCAACACCAACCGAATTCTCTGTGATTTTCTGACTTGTGAGGGCTGTTACATTTTACGCATTTTGAACCTTGAATTCAGCATGAGAAGGTAGTGTGTCCCCATTTCCAACAATTCTTGCATTGGGGGACACCAGAGTTTATGTTTGCTCTACAGATAGTTGCAATAAACTTGCCGATGTTGAAGCACCTGTTGATGAGCATTTTAGCACTGCTCCTGCTTTGGATGTCCTAAATGTCAATCCACATAATAGCCATGTTAGACTTGGGTGACACCTTGATTATTCTAGGTTTGGATGCAAGCAAAATGTTATCAAAAATCTGGTTCTGTTTTAGAACCAATTCGATGTCATTTGATGAAAGACGTTCTTGGGAATCGTCGTGGAGGTAGTAGGGGATACTTATTATTTTCAGGTAGGATTTGGATTTAGGCAATTGTGGTTCTTCGACTTGGAGTGAGTTTACATCATTGGAATTTTTGATGTAATGATCAATAATCATTAGGTTTGATCGTTGGGACACTTTGTTGATGATAATAGTGATTTCCAGAGGTTCAGCACGGATATAGTCAACGAGAATTTCAGACTTAGCATTGTGGAATTGTTGATTAATGTTTGCAACGTGGAGAGATGAATTTTTCATAAAGGAGTCAATGTTCTCCTTGCTCATTGGGATAATGACTTGTTTTCTTGACGGCCCTTTGGTAGTCATTTGTATCTTAGATTTCAGCTTAGCGACTCCCTTGACAATGTTGTTTATTTGGTTGATTTTCTCTGCGTTAAGGGCAGGGAATGCTTTACTGATCTTAAGAACTTTGCTCGTATTGGCTGGGGCTTTAGAGACCTGGGTGTATAATTTGTTATTTTTTGGGGCTACCTTGCTGGTATTGCTCAAAGGCTTCTTATTTTGGAAGTACTTCAATATAACGTTTACCTCTTTGGCCGTTTTGGCTAGAAGGGGAGGAGGTGGTGGAACCCTTTCAATTGAAACTGGAGTCAGTTTAGGGATATTTTTGTTCAATTTCTGAGCCAAGGAAGGTGCAATTCTGGAAGTGAATTTCAAGGAAATCTTTTCCCTGAGTGTTCATGATTTATTGTCTGTGTATAGGGAGTCCTATCCTACTTGGTAGACTGATGATATAAAGTTCCATACCAAGTCACTGATGCTATCTAAGTCCTTTAAATCGTTGGCAGTCTTTAGATTAACTTTCTTATTGGAGATGTATTTCGCTATAAAGTTGAGAGAGTCTTTGATACTCTTTGTATCTGACGCTATGTGTTTGATTGAGCCATGAAGAGAAATGGACTGGAAATTTCCACTCCATAATTCAGGTTCAGTAGGTGCGTTTGGGTTGTAAGCAATTTGAATATTGATGACATTATCATCGTCATCACAGGGGACTTCACCACGAGTTTTATTTGGAGAAACGTAGTCAACACAGTCTGACTGCATGGAAGAGACCCTGTTGTTTACACCTTGAGGCCTCGTGTTGTTGGAGGTCTCAGTTGCCTTACTGAGACGTGATTGTTTCTCCTACTCTGTCCTATGAGACAGAGCAGGAGATTCTACAGGCATGTCAGAGTCAATGTCCATACCATTATTCATTGTAACTCTCTCATGGTATATGACAGAGGAACAAGTGGAGGACATAGAAGTGTCCCTCGATAGATTCTTCTCAATACAAGAGGATCTTCCTCTTATTTTGATGTTGTTGACAGGGTTGACTCCCATAGATTTGTTCATTCCCATGTTGCTAAGAGGGTACATGGTTGGTAAACTAGTTTGTTGGTTTTGAAACATAATTGTAGAGTGTTAGATCCCTGATGGGACATGGAAAATGATGTAGAAATACTATGGTCATGTGTCTCTTCATTGTCAAAGAAAATAAAGAAAAGAAAAGAAAAATCAAAAGAAAAGAAATATTAAATCAAGGAAAATAGATAAAAAGAAAAGAAAAATATTAGTATCTCAGTGCACTATAACAATAAATGCATCTAGTTTTCCAATTTCCTTATTACTGCCAACATCTTCATGTCATGAATCTCATAGTTCCTCTCTGTCTCATTGAGAGATTTTGAGAGAAAACCTACTGGTCTCCAGTTCCCATCCTCATATTCCATAAATAATACTCCTCTTATCACATAATCTGATACATCTACTTTCATTCTTATTTTTTTGTCTAATTCTGGTACTGCTAACACTGGTTCTTTTGTAAATCTCTTCTTCAATTTCTAAAACACTTTCCCCAGCCTCTCTGTTCAATTCCGCATCTAGTCATTTTTAACCAAATCATGTAATGGTCTGGCTATTGCTGTGAGATCTTTGATGAACCACCAATAATAATTGGCAAATCCTAAAAACTTCTGGTACATCTTTAACTCTTTTTGGAGTTGGCCAGTCCAATACTTCTTTCATCTTTTTCTTTTCCATTTAATTCCCTCTGGTCTAACCATTACTCCTAAGAATTCCACTTCTCTCACCTTCTACTTGCACTTTATATACAGATTGTTCTCTGCCAACCTCTTTACTACTACTTCTACTACTTTATTATGTTCCTCTTCTTCTTTTGTTTCTACTATAACATTGTTAATGAAGCTTGCTACTTCTCCAGTGTTGATCAAATCCCTTAGAATCCTGTTCATCATTGTTTGGAATGTTTCTGGAGAATTTGTAAGTCCAAAGAACATTACAGTCAGTTCAAACAACTCTTCTGAAGTTGTGAATACTGCCTTTCACTCATCCCTCTCCTTTATCTGTATATTATTATGTCCCTATCTTAAATCTAACTTAGTAAACACCTTCTTTGTATTTATATTCTCTACAATATCTGAAATTAATGACAAGGGATAATTATTTTTAATTGTCCATTTGCTTAAATACCAATAGTCCTGAACTATTCTCTTCTTACTATCTTTCTTTCCTACAAAAAATACTTGTTTTTTGCTTCTTTCTTTGATTTTGCTACTTCCTCTTCTTTGTCCCATATCTTTTATTCTTCTGCTATCTTCTTTACTTCCATCATCCTTTCCTTCTTTGGTTTCTTCTTTTTCTGTTTCTTCTCTTCTTGTTTCTTTCTTTCTTTCTTCTTCTTCTCTTCTTTTTGTTTTTGTTATTTTGGTTTTCCCTGCTTTAGTATTCACTATTTACCACACTCCTCTAGACACCTCGTCATTTTTACCTCTCCTATTCTCTAGTTAATCTCAGAATTGTGGTGAGCAAGCTATAGCATTTCTAGGATCACACTCTACTTCTGTTCTCTAATTATATTGATATTCATTTTCTCTCTATATATATCCTTGATCATAAATATTTACTTTTACTGTATGATCAATAGGTCTCTCCTTGTTGAAGGAACTATCCACATTCCTTACATATATTAGTTTTTCTATTTTCTTTAGCTGAAATCCCTGCTTTTTTGAAAATTCCAAACTCATTACCAACCCCATTGCCACATTATCTAATGACATCTTTATTGTCACTCTTTCTTGTGTGTTAATCCTCTCAAGCCTAATATTTATGGTAACTTCTCTCAACATGTTCCCATTGTCTAGATTATAGCAAGATTTATTGTCCATTACTCTAGAGAGCATTGCAAACCTATTATAGTTAGAACCTAATTGAGGACTATTAAATTCTCTTCTCTATTTAAATTACAATTTTCCCTTTTGTCTAAACTGTCCCTATACTCCATTCTCTCTCTCTGTCTCATGAATCTCTGATTTCTACAGTTTTTTGTAATATAACCAAATTCTCCATAATTGTAACAGTATCTCTCACAATCTACATCTATGATGTATGGGTCTTACCTAGGTGCAAACTCTACCTGCTGGTTCAGGTTCACCATAATTGTATTTGTCATCTCTATTTCTTTTATTGGAGTAGGCCTTATTAGTGCCTACTGTTGAATCTCTTGTCTTCTTGACCAAACTTGAGGCTAGGACAATTGTTATTGTTGTCTTTGTATTTCTCCAGTATTTGCTAGTATATTTGTTCTTGAAGCCTAAGCTCCTACTTGTCATATGCAAGTCCACCTGTCTGGAAATTACATCCCTGCAGTGATATCATCTCCAAATTATACAAGCCTGCCTCCCATGGCAGCCACCTTTCTTGCAACATGCCTTCTGGCAGTACTGTAACCATCAGAGTATTCCATTTTCTATGGCAGAGATACTCCTATTCAACTTGGTCTTTTATGACAGAGTTACTCCTATCAGTGTCTCAACACTGAAACCTCAAGCATCTCCTATAACATCCATTTGTATATAAGACTAGTAGTTACACTGTAATTCACTAGTCTAATAATTGACAAAGATAACTCTTATTGAACTTGATCTCCAGTGTTCAATGGCAACACACTAATCGGCACTCACTTCCATCTCAGACTTCTCCCTATCATCTAAAGTTGCAACCATGTGGCAGACAGACAGTGTAGCATATAAGCTAAAGCCAAGGCCCACAAGTCTGTACATCTCTGAGTCTATTCTGCAGACTTTCACCCCAGTGTGAACTGTACCTGACACTACCTCTCTTTTTCTCTTTTACTTTCTCTCTAATGTCTATTCAAATTCATCGCCTGTTCATACTATTGTTCAATGCTTTTAGAAAGCTGTTCTGCCTCTATCAACTTTCTCCTGATTACCCTGTTCATTCCTTGTTTAAACTCCTCCACTAATAGTCTTTCTTTGTATCTACTACTTCTTACTATTTTTCTGAACTCCTGCACAAATTCTTTCATTGTTCTATTCTCTTGTTCTACTTTCTTCAATTCTACTACCTTCATTGTTTCATTGTCTTCTCTACTAAATCCTCTTTTTAGATCTGCTAAAAATCCCCCTATCATTCCATATTCCAGTGTTTCAGATCCTCCAAGACATTCTTCTTCCACATATCTGCTGAGCCTCCTTGCATGTATGATAATACCCACTGAATTTGTTCTTCTACTGAATAATCTCTCATTCTCATTCTCATAAAAAGCTTACATGTTGTTAGAAAACCCAAAATTTTCCTTACCTTCTTGCTGAACATTTGCAGCTTAAACACTTCTACATTTAACCTGGTGTTGGGGCCACTGCTATTCCTGTCAACATCTAGAGCTGTGCTTGTATAGTAGCCATTTGCTTCTGATATTGCAGAATAATCTGCTCCATTTGAATTAAGTCAAGTTGACTCATATTGTTATAAAGAGATGGAAATTCAATTGATGATAATGGTGGTGGTGGTATAGGAGGTGAAGATGTATATATAAAGAGGACAGAACTAGTGCTGATTTCCTCTCTGAATTGTATTCTAAGCTTGAATCAATCTTGGTAGGTGCTAGCAGTACTCTTCTTGTCTGTTTCACACTGCTTACTGTCTATCTGAATTATCAGCTACTGCTCTAATTGAATTATATGTGATTTTAACTTAAGAAAGTTGTTCTACTCTAAACAAGGTCTGAATGATATTCATTATTCCCCTGCATAGACAGGCCACAAAGAGATGTTGTAGTACAGGGCTATAACTTGAATAAAGCTATCTACCATGTCCACACAAGGTAATACATCTGCTAAGCACCAGTGGGCTTTAATGCAAATTAGACAACTAGGCTTTCCTGTCAAAGCTAAAAGTAGTAGACTCTAATTATTTTCATTTTGATTTTTTTTTCAATTTATTTTCCTTTTATTCTATTTTTGGAACTAGGGTTAGGGTTAGAGTAACAAGATCATGTTATTACACATCAGTCACATCAGATGACATGGTCACAAGTCATGAGATATATAGAAGAATATAGAAGATTCTAGAAGAATGACATCATATAACATATACAATACATGTTGACCTTAAGATGAATATATAGCTGTTTAGGGTAGGCTAGATGTAGTTAGCATAGACCATGAGGTTTTAGTATATAAGGTAGACTATCCTGTACAGAGTTCTTTATTAAGTTCTCTTGTGTTAACCTAATATAAAGTTCTATTTATTGACCCACTCTAAGGTCTTTGAGTCATAACATTAGAACTCAATTACCACTTCAAAGACTGCTCAACATGAGCCCTCTTTTTACTTACTCTCTTATCATTCTTGATTAAAGAACAACACTGCCTTTTAGTCAAGAAGAATTACCAGATACTAGATATAAGTAGTATACTAGTTAGGCAGGAGAAGCCTAGCTGTTTGATTACATCAAAGCCCACTGGTGTAATTCAGACATATCACCTTGTGTGGACATGTTACATAATTTCTTCTTATATCAGCCTTGTACTACAGACTTCTTTGTGATCTGTCTATACAGAGGAACAGCAGTAGTTCTTAAAATACTGTTTAGAGTAGAATAGTCTTCATAGACCAAAATCATGATACAAATTAAATAATTAGCAGTTGAAGTAATCAGTAGAACATGTAGGCAAAACGAGAAGAAGACTTGATATCACTTACTGAGATTTTGTTATTGGAATATGAATCAGAGAGCGAAACCAGTGAAGATTTTGTTCTTCTTCTATATATATTATTATCTTCTACACCCCACTATCAACTATACCCTCCCTTACAAAATAAGTCAACCTGACTATTCTGTCATTATAAGGCAGCTCCAAGAACAGATTGTAGCACTAATAGTACAGGTAGAATAAAGCACAGGCAGAGCAGCAGTAGGCATAGAGGTAGCAAGGCTATCAACATTTGATAGAACCTCATCAAAGGTCTTAGGATTTGTAACAACATGCAAGCTGTATATAAGGATGAAGATAAGAGAGGCAGTAGTGGAAGAGCAGATCCAGTGGGTGTTATTGTATGTGCAAGGAGGGTCAGCAGATGTCTGGAAAGAGAATGTCTTAGAGGAGCTGGAGAAAGAGGAATTAGAATACGAATCTGTGGGGGAGTTTTTAGTAGCCATCAAGAAGAAGTTTGGAGGAGGGGAGGAGGAGTTAGTAAAGATGGCAGAATTGAAAAGATTAGAGCAAGAAGGAAGGACAATGGAAAAATTCATTCAAGAGTTCAGGAAAGTAGCGAGAGGAAGCAAATATAAAGGGAGGCTATTAATAGAAGAGTTCAAGAGGGGGATGAATGAGATGATCAGAAGGAAATTGATGGAGGCAGAGAGGCCTCCCACAAGCATAGAACAGTGGTACAAATATGCCACTAATTTAGATAGGTATTAGAGAAAAAGTAGGAGAGAAGAAGAAAGATTAAGAAGATAGTAGGAATAGGAGAGACTAGCCCCCAAGCAGCAGGAATAGTGAATGCTATGTGTTGTAGCAACCACTTGTCACTCAAGGACAAATGATCTCACAACGAGCAAAGCTCTCCAATGGGCTATCAAGTAACGAATGGAGGAATTATAAGAGAACTCAACAAGGAGCCCTTGCTGCATTGCTCCTCTATTTATATAAATTACATGTGGTCCGTGCTACAACAATATGTTTACCTCATGTCTATCTACTATACTTCTACCTCATGTTCTTTTACTCATCCACATGTGTTTTCCATAAGGCCACCATGCTTCCTATATGTGCCCTGATATTATATCTTTAATCTTCGCTGTACACGTGCACACCATGTATACACCATGAGGAACCCATGTTCCTTGATGTCATCTCCTAACCCTAACTCCATCTCTAGACTCTTTCTGATCCTTCTAGACCCTAAGTCCTTCCAGACTGCTCTAGACTCTATCACATGACTTCCAGATCACGTGCTCTCCTATCCCTTTGTCCGTTGTAGACTAATAGAATACTACTACAATATCTTTACTCTGTTCTAATCCTAACCCTAAAGTCTGTCCACATGTTCAAGCTATAACACTATGACTACAAGTATGGCAGAGGAGGCAGGAAATACCACCTCAACAAGTAATAATAGGGCCCGTTCTGATAGAGAGAGTAGAGAGAATGAATGTGGTGATGTTATGCCTTCAATAGAGGAAGAGAGTTGCTCAAAGAAATCCTTATGCAATGGAGGTAAATAGAGGAAGAAACTGCTATGCCTGTGGAGGATTTGGGCATATGACCCTAATATTGTAGAAACAGAGGAGGAAGGATCAGAACTGGGAATGGCAGAAGGCTGGAGTATAGGCAAAGGTAGGGAAGAGAGGGAAATTTTAAACAATTGGACAATTTAAAAAAGAAGGAGAATCTAGAGTCCCTCAACTAGATTCTAACAATAGGTTTCATGTATTAACTAAAATGGAAGTTGGTACATCAGACTCAAAGGGAACTAAGAAGAAAAAAGTCAAAGTAAGAAAAGTCAAAGAGGATGAATCATTAAGGGAGATAACAGTAAAGATAGGGTTAGAAAGAATAGATACCCAGGAAGAGGTAATAGTGGAGGCATTGTTGGATAGTAGTACAACAGGACTAGTGATGAGTTCAAAGTTTGCAAGAAAACAAGAGTTTAAGCTGAAGAAGATTGACAGATCCATATATGTAAGAAATGTAGATGATTATTTCAACCAAGAGAGACTATTTGAACATATGGTGGAGGTAAACATATATTATCAAGGGCACAGAGAAAAATGGAGATTAACATAATAGGAGGACAAAAATGGAGCATAATTTTGGGAATGCCATGGCTAGCATGCCATAATCTGGAGATCAATTGAAAAACAGGAGAGGTTAAGATGACGAGATGTCCAGAAGAATGTGGGAAGCAGTGGAGACTAAAGCAAAGGAAGTCAGGGTGGCAGAAATAGAAAAAAGAGGAGGCAAAAAGGGAAGCAGGAAGGAAGTGAGAAGAAAAGGAAAAGGAGAAGGAGAAAAAACAGAAAAAACAAAAAACAATGAATATAAAAAGAATAGCAGAAGAATAGGAGATATGGGAGGAGGAAAAAGCAGCAAAGTCAGAAGAAGCTAAGAAACTGGTTTCAGAAAAGTTTTATAGGTGGATCAAAGTCTTTGGCAAGAAACAGTCAGAGTAGATGCCTACAAGGAAAGTCTGGAATCACACTATCAATATGAAGAAGAGATTTGTGCTAAAAAAGGGGAAAGTATACCCATTATCAAGAGAAGAGAGAGAGGAGGTACAAGAATTTATCAAGAAACAGTTAAGAAAAGGATACATCAGATTCTCAAAGTCACCCCAAACAGCGCCAGTGTTCTTTGTAGGAAAGAAAGATAGAAAGAAGAGAATGGTGCAGAACTATCAGTATCTCAATGAATGGATAGTAAAGAATATTTATACACTACCACTTATTTTGAATGTAATCAAAAACATTGGCACTAAAAAGGTGTTCACAAAGGTGGACCTGAGGTGGGGGTACAACAATATCAGGATTAAGGAAGGAGACAAGTGAAAGGCAGCCTTCATAACCTCTGAAGGATCATTTGAACCCACTGTCATGTTCTTTGGATTGACAAATTTACCAGCAATGTTTCAGACAATGATGAATGAGTTACTAAGGGACCTGATAAATACAGGAAAGGTAGCAGTGGTTATTGATGATATGATAGTAGAAACAGAAGATGAGGAAGGACATAATGAGTTGGTAGCAGAGATAATAAAAAGGTTGGAGGAAAACAATTTATATGTAAAACCAAAGAAGTGCAAGTGGAAGATGAGAGAAGTAGGGTTTTTGGGAGTAGTAATTGGGCCAAAGAGTATAAAGATGGAAGAAGAGAAGATAAAAGGGGTTTTGGACTGACCAACACCAAAGTGTGTCAAGGACATTTAGAAGTTCTTGGGATTGGCAAATTATTATCATTGATTCATTCAGGACTTTGCATCCATAGCAAGACTCTTGCATGACATGGTGAAGAAGGATCAGAAGTGGGAATGGACAAAAAGGCAAGAAGAGGCATTTAGAAAGTTGAAAGAAAAATTTACAAAGGAACTAGTACTAGTGGCACCAGACCTAGATAAAAAAATGAGAATAGAAGTAGATGCATCAGATTATGCAATGGAAGGGGTATTATCTATGGAATGCAAAGACAGAAGATAGAGATCAGTGGTGTATTTATCAAAATCATTAAATAAGATGGAAAGAAATTACAAGATACATGATAAAGAGATGTTGGCAGTGATAAGAGGATTAGAAAATTGGAGACATTTACTGGAGGGTGCACATTTTAAGTTTAAGGTCTGGACAGATCACAAAAACTTGGAATACTTTATGAGGGTGCAAAAGTTGAATCACAGACAAGCCTAATGGGCACTATACCTGTCTAGATTTGACTTTACCTTGAAACATGTTCTAGGCACAAAAATGGGGAAAGGAGATAGACTCAGTAGAAAACTAGACTGGAAAGTAAAGGTAGAAAATGACAATGACAATCAGATACTAATTAAAGACAATTGGATTCATAGTTGAGAAGAAGTAGTAATAGAAGGTCCAGAGGTAGATATAGTAGAAAAAATTAAAAAGGCTAGAAGTAAGAACAAGGAAGTAGTTAGAGTAGTCAAAGAGATGAAGAAGGCAAAAGTAAAGGTGTTACAAGGAGATGAGTGGCAGATAGAGGGAGACTTGGTGTTGAAAGAAGGAAAAGTATACATACTGGAGAATGAAGAGTTGAGAGCAGAGATAATCCAGTTACATCATGATGTGCCAGTGGCAGGGCATGGAGGAAGATGGAAGACAATGGAGTTGGTCACTAGAAATTATTGGTGGCTAGGAGTAACAAGAGATGTAGGAATATATGTAGAGAAGTGTAATATATGTCAAAGGATGAAGAATAGAATGGAAGAAGTAGCTGGAAAGTTGAAACTGAGTGAGGTACCAGAGAAACCATGGACATATCTGATGATAGACTTTATCACAAAGTTACCATTAGTAGTTGGGAAGGATGCAATCCTAGTAGTCTGTGATAGGCTGTCCAAAATGACACATTTCATGGCAACTATAGAAGAGATATCAGTGGAAGAACTGGTAAGGTTATTCAGGGACAATGTATGGAAATTGCATGGGTTACTAGAGAGTGTGGTATCAGACAAAGGACTGCAGTTTGCAGCTGAGTTGACAAAAGAATTAAACAAAATACTGGGAATAGAAATGAGACTATTGACAGTGTTCTACCTACAGACAGATGGGCAAACGGAACGAATGAACTAAGAGTTGGAGCAATACTTAAGGTTCTTTGTGAATCATAGACAGAAGGACTGGCTAGAATGGTTAGCAACAGTAGAGTTTGCAGTGAACAATAAGGTTCATATGGCAACAAAAGTTTTGCCATTTATAGCAAACTATAGAAGAGAGCTAAGAATAGGAGGAGATATTAGAAAGAAAGGAAAAGTAGAGAAGGCAACAAAGTTTGTGGAAAGAATGAAGCAGGTGCAAGAAAAGGCAGGAGTGGCATTAAAGAAAGTGCAGGAAGATATGAAGAGGTAAGTGGATAGGAAAAGAAAGAAGAGTAATGAATGGAAGAAGAAAGATAGAATAATGTTGAGTATGAAGAACTTAGTGTTCAAAGGAAGGCTAGCAAGGAAACTAGTGGATCAATACATAGGTCCATATACAATTGAGGAGGTGATATCCAACAATACAGTTAAACTACAACTACTAACATTAATGAGGATATATCCAGTTGTAAATGTCAGTTGGATAGTATACTATAAAGAGTAAGTGGAGGGATAGAAAAAGAAGGAAGTAAAACCAATTGAAGTCAAAGGAGTCAAAGAGTGGGAAGTAGAAAAAATTTTAAACAAAAAAAAATAAAAGGAGTAGAGAAGTATTTAGTATGATGGAAGGGGTTTATGGCAGAACATAACACATGGGAAAGAGAGGAAGATCTAGGAAATACATGAAAAGCAGTAGGGGAATTTGAGAGAAAAATGAGTGCTAAAGTAAGAAGACAAGAAAAGTCGAATAGGATAGAAGAAAAAGACTTTAGGAGGGGGAAGTTATCTGGAAAATATACAGCAAAGATGTTATATGGGTGGGATGATGGAAAGTTTAAGAAAGAATATCTAAGAAAGTTGGAGAGGAACTAGCAAAAATGGAAGTTAGTTTCTCCAGAGAAGAAACCTTGAAGAGGGAGTAGTGTCAAAGATGAAAGCAGTAGACTCTATTTATTTTCATTTTCATTTTTTCATTTTATTTTCATTTTCATTTATTTTTTATTTTTCAATTTTTAGAACTTAGGGTTAGTATTAGAGTGATGAGATCATGCTGTCACACAACAGGTCACAGCAGATGACACAGTCACAAGTCATGAGATACATAGAAGAAGGTAGAAGGTTCTGGAAGGATGATGTTATATAACATGTACAACATGTGTTGACTTTATAGTATACACATGGTTATTTAGGATAGGCTAGAAATAGCTCGTACAAACCATTAGGTATCAGTATATAAGGTAGACAATCTTGTACAGAGTTCTTTATTGAGTTCTCTTGTGTTAATCCAATATAAGGTTCATTTACTTGTCTAACTCTAAGGACTTGAGTTTGTAACACTATTGATATAAAAGAGGGGTTTGTGCCAAGAAAGAGAAAAGTATATCTGTTGTTGAGGGAAGAGAGAGAGGAGGTGTATAAGTTCATCAATGAATAGTTGAGAAAAGAGTATATCAGACCCTTGAAGTTGCCTCAAATGGCATTAGTGTTCTTTGTGGAGAAAAAGGATGGAAAGAAGAGAATGGTGCAGGATTATTGATACCTCAATGAGTGGACAGTGAAAAACAATTACCCACCACCACTTATTTTGGACATAATTGAGAATATCAGCACAAAAAAGATATTTACAAAGATAAGCTTGAGATAGGGTTATAATAATGTGAGAATTAAGGAAGGAGACGAGTGGAAGGCAACATTTACAACCCCTGAGGGGTCTTTTGAACCCACTGTCATGTTTTTTGGATTAACAAATTCACTAGCAATATTCCAAGCTATGATAAATGAGTTACTGAGGGATTTGATAAATATAGAAAAGGTAGTGGTATTCATTGATGATATGATAGTAGGAACAGAAGAGGAAGAGGGGCATGATAAGTTGGTAGCAGAAGTAGTAAAAAGATTGAAGGAAAACAATTTGTATGTGAAACCAGAGAAGTACAAGTGGAAGGTGAGAGAGATAGAATTTCTAGAAGTGGTAATTGGACTGAAAGGTATAAAGATGGAGGAGGAGAAAGTGAAAGATATATTGGAATGGCTAACACCAAAGTGTGTCAAAGATGTACAGAAGTTTTTAGGATTGGTGAACTATTATCATTGATTTATTCAAGGCTTTGCATCTATAGCTAGACCATTGTATGATATGGTGAGGAAGAATCAGAGGTGGAAATAGACAGAAAGACAAGAAGAGGCATTTAGAGAGTTGAAAGTAAGATTCACAAAGAAACTGGTGTTAGCAGCACTGGATTTAGATAAAAAAATAAGAATGGAAGTAGATATATTGGACTATGCTATAGGAGGAGTATTATCTATAGAGTCGAAGATGGTAAATGGTGACCAGTAGTGTTTCTCTCAAAATCTCTAAATGAGACTAAGAGAAATAATAAAATTCACAATAAGGAGATGTTAGCAGTAATATAGGGATTGTAAAATTGGAGATATTTGTTAGAGGGTACAAAGTTCAAATTTGAGGTCTGGACAGATCATAAGAATTTGGAGTATTTTATGAAGGTGCAAAAGTTAAATTGGCAATAAGCAAAATAGGCATTGTACTTGTCAAGATTTGACTTTACTCTGAAACATGTTCCAAGAACAAAAATGGGAAAGGTAGATGGACTTAGTAGGAGACTGGACTGGAAAGTAGGGGTAGAAAATGACAATGACAATCAAGTATTAATTAAAGACAATTGGATTTGTAGTTTAGAAGAAGTAATAATAGAAGAATCTGAGGTAGATATATTAGAAAAGATAAAAAAACTAGGAGTAAGGACGAGGAAGTAGTTAGAGTAGTAGAGGAGATGAAGAAAGCAAAGGTAAAGGTGTTATGAGAGGACAAGTGGCAGATAGAGGGAGATTTGGTTCTGAAAGAGGAAAAAGTATATGTGCCAAAGAATGAAGAGTTGAGAGCAGAGATAATCTGGTTGTATCATGATGTGCCAGTAGCAGGGCATAGAGGTAGATGGAAGACAACAGAATTGGTCACTAGAAATTATTGGTGGCTGGGAGTAACAAGAGATATAGGAAGATATATAAAGGGATACAATATGTGTCAGAGGATGAAGAATAGAACAGAAGAAGTAGCAGGGAAGTTAAAGCTAAGTAAAGTATCCAAGAAGCCATGGATACATCTGACAGTTGACTTTATCACTAAGTTACCAATAGTAGCTAGGAAAGATATGATCCTAATAGTTTGCAATAGGTTGTCTAAGATGATGCATTTTGTGGCAACAACAGAGGAAACATTAGCAGAGGGATTAGTGAGGTTATTTAGAGATAATATTTGGAAGTTGCATGGGTTGCCAGAGAGTGTTGTGTCAGATAGAGGACCACAGTTTGTGGTGGAGTTAATGAAGGAGCTGAATAGAATGTTGGGGATTGAGACAAAATTGTTGACTGTCTTTCATCCACAGACAGATGGGCAGACCAAACAAATGAACTAGGAGTTGGAACAGTATCTCTGGTTCTTTGTAGATCATAGACAAAAGGACTGGCCAGAATGGATAGCATCAGCAGAGCTCACGATAAACAACAAAGTACATTTGGCAACAAAAATATCTCTATTTATAGCAAATTATGGAAGGGAGTTGAGAATGGGGGCAGATATTAGAAAAAAGAGAAAAGTGGAAAAAACAATGGAGTTTGTGGAAAGAATAAAGAATGTACAAGAAGAGGTAGGAGTGGCATTGAAGAAAATGCAGGCAGATAAAAGAAGAAAGAAAAGTGAGGAATGGAAGAAAGGGGATAAAGTGATGTTGAGTATGAAAGACTTAGTATTCAAGGAGAGACTGGCAAGGAAACTAGTAGATCAATATGTAGGTCCATATACCATTGAGAAGAAAGTATCTACTAATACAGTCAAATTATGACTGCTAACCTTAATGAGAATCTATCTAGTTGTGAATGTCAGTCAGATAGTATGATATAAGGAACTGGTAGAGGGATAGAAAAAGGAAGAGGTTAAATCAATTGAAGTAGAAGGAGTCAAAGAATGGGAGATAGAAAGAACATTAAATAAAAGAAAAATAAGAGGAGTAGAAAGATACTTGGTCTGATAGAAGAGGTTTATAGCAGAAAGTGATATGTGGGAGAAGGAGGAGGATTTGGAAAATGCAAAAGAGTTGGTGGACAAGTTTGAAGGAAGATTAGGGGCAGAAGTATAAAGATAGGAAAGGATAGAAGAAAGATGGAAGGTGAAGTTGAATTCAAGGATGGATAAGTTCCAGAAGAGTGAACTACTGGAGAAGTATATGGCAAAGTTGTTGATGATAAGAAGTTTGAGAATGAATATTTAAAGAAGTTGGAAAAGAACTGGCAAAGATAGAAGTCAGTTCCTCTAGAGGAGAAATCTTGAAGGAGGGGTAATATCAAAGCTGAAAGCAGTAGACTCTAATTATTTTCATTTCTATTTTCATTTCAATTTCCTTTTTAATTTATTTTTCTTTTTAATTTATTTTTAAAACTAGGGTTAGGATTAGAGTGACAAGATCACATTATTACATATTAGTCATATCAGATGACATGATCACAAGTTATGAGATGCATAGAAGGATGTAGAAGGTTCTGGAAGGATGACATCATATAACATGTGCAACACATGTTGACCTTAAAATAAACATATGGCTGTTTATGTTGTAGCAACCACTCACCAGAACGGCACTTGTAGTATGCTTACTTCAGCAAAGCTCACAGAAGGCTATCTAGTAGTGGGGATTACAAGAGAACTTGACAAGGAGCCCTCACTGTATTGCTACTCTATTTATATAAGTTACAGGTGGTCTATGCTACAACAATGTATCTACCTCATGTTTACTCTACAGTGACTGTGCAAGACTGTGCATCCTGCCCTAATGTTCATGTGTCCTACATGTGGTAGCAATATGGTGTACATGCTCCCTGACATTATTATTTAGGCTCTTCTAGCCTTGTAGACCCTTGTAGACCATTCTAAACCTATGACATTATATCACATGACTTCCAGATCATGTGCCCTTTTCCTGTTGTAGACTAATAATAATACTACTGTCCTATTTCTGTCCTAACCCTAACTCTACCAAAGTCTGTCCACACTTTTGTCTTATAACAGTTTAGAGTAGACTAGATATAGTTAGTATAGACTATGAGGTTTTAGTATATAAGATAGACTATCCTATACAGAGTTCTTTATCAAGTTCTCTTGTGTTAACCTAATACAAGGTTCTATTCATTGACCTACTCTAAGGTCTTTGAGTCATAACATTCCTCTATCTAGCTAGTATACTTCTTAAGCCTAAGATCTGGCTATTTTTGACCAAAGTGTAATGACCTTAAGCTTGAGCTCAGGTTGCAACTAAGGCAAAGACTTGAGGAAGAGTAAGGGAGATTGTATAAGTGGTAAAGTATAAGGATACAGGATTGTATCTACGCTATATATACTACTAGTCCAAAGAACCATGAGGTGTACATGAGGTGTAATATATGAGGATATTGTGAGGAGACAATGAGAATCAGGCTAGGTTATGGCACCTACTACATGAGGCGCTGACTGAGACTACTTTAGCACAGCTGATTGTTATCGTCATACTCTTTGCCCATGTCCATGTTATCCCCAGGAGGCATTGATTGTAATACAAAGAGTGGTATTACTCTCAGTCAAGAGTGATAAGAGAGTGAGTAAAAGAAGGCTTAGTATTGGACAGTCTTAAGAAAAGGGTATTAAGTTCTAATATTACAAACTCAAAACTTTAGAGTGAGTTAAGAAAAAGAACACTGTATTAGGATTAAGATAAGGGAACTTGATAGAGTTTCTAGTATAAAATTGTCTACCTTATATACACTAGACTACTGGTCCATGCTACAGTAGTACTACCATTAGCCTACCCTAAAGGGCTATGTGTTATTCTTAAGATCAACATATGTAAAATATGCTATATGATATTATCTTGTTGCAGAACCTTCTATGATGTTCCATATGATCATGGGACTATGACATATGTGTGACAATTTATGACAATCACACTAACCCCTAACCCTAAGTCCAAAATTAAAAAATAAATGAAAAAGAAAATAGAAAAGAAAATGAGAATATAATAGAGTCTACTATCTTTGATTCTGACAGTTACTAAGTCAATTATTAGATTATCTAACACAATGTATTTACTGCTCTTGAATACTAATAATGATGTCTAATACTAGAGCATAAGATTACTGAATACTTTTCCACTTCAAGTCAAACTATGAACTCTGTCCAGCTTTATAGAGTAACCACAACTATGATCAACTGATCTATACCGGAAAAGTCATAGATGTGGGAAAGGATGAGTGTTACCCATGATGAAAGTTGGGTATACTCAGATCAGTCTATAACATTATTTGACTATATAACTTCTCTTTGAATAATATTCCCACAAATTCATTTTGTGTGCAGTTTTGTACTCCCTACTTATCCTAAGCTCTACATTACTACCCATTCAACAGTAAAAAAGCTAGTTCTTTCCTACTCTTTTGATTTGAATTAATGCTATTCATAACATTTACTATGTTGACTATATCAACATATCTGGCAGAATAAGTATTTAGACAGAGAATATGACAAATTCCCAGAATGATATTGCAATGGGACAAGCCTCAATAGTCTTGCAGTTCCTTTTCTCTTATACCACCATCTTACATAGTAACATCTAATAGAGATTCAAGGAATATACACTTTGTTTCTGCAGCTTTTATAATATTTACTACTCACATGCATCTCTTCCCTTCTGCTATGGAGATGGACATTGACAAGATCAACAATTTCAATGATGTTAGAGGGAGATCTCACTCCCCTAGCAATGTCTCATCCAGAAGTGTGTCTTTAGTTTCAAGAGCCTCTTTGATACTATATCATGAGAGAATAATGATTAACAATGACCTCTCCAACCAAAAATATGTAAATCCCATTAACAGTTCTCAGCTGTCTTACAGTTGTGATAGCCAAGGAAGAAATCATAGCAGTTTGGCTACTGACCTCATTCTCCCCTAAAGATCTCAACATATTTCAAAGAAGGCACCAGCTCTGAACATCTGTAATGTTTCTTATGTTGATGACAACAACATCATCAACATTCAACTACTATATGACTCTAATTGACCTATGGAACATAAACTATGGGATGGTACTTATTTACATGGCCAAATACATCAAGAATAAGAAAATTGACACAACTAAATCTAATGAGGTCAATAACTTGAAAGATATTAGTGAAGCCACTTAGAAATTTGTCTCTGCATTTTATAATGCTAGATGGGACTTACTTGTTGCAGATGTTCATAGCAACACCTTTAGACAAAAGGTATTACTCCACTATATTCCTAAAACCAACCCAGTCAAGAACAGTAATCCCAAAGATAAAAAAACTGACAAGCTGGCTAGTATTGAGAGGTTATCCCATCTTATCTCTGCTAAAACCTCCCAAAGAGGTCAAAAAGATCTCAAAATTTTTCAAGACAAAGGCATCAACTCATGCTAATGTTAGTTGGGGCATATCATATGCACAAGCCTCTAAGATAGGTAGTAATACTAAAAGTGTTCTTAAAATCAAAGAAGCCTTCCCAACCCTCAAGACAAAGAACATAGACAACATTCAACACATGATCAAAGGTGATAGCAAGCCCAAACCACAAATTAACATGACTACTAAGGGCCCATCTAGGAAGCAGGTCATCATTCCTATGAACAATGTTAATAAGGAAAACTTTATGGAGAAAAGCAGTGCTCACATTACTAACATGAACAGGGCTCTGAAAAACATCAAGACAGAAGTCATGGTCAACTTTGTTTGACTAGATCCCAATAGTATTATCATTGTGACCAACAAAGTTACTTCAACCTTAGAGTTACAAACAATTAAAAACTATGTCAAGAATGCTAATTGCATTAATGCTAATGAAGTTGAAATCCCAAGACTTCCTCAGTCCAAGTCCTATCTTAAGATTATAGGTATCTCATACCTCTAGAAGAATACAAACACTCCTATCACTTCAAGTGTGGTGGAATATGTCACCAAGAAGAACCATATTTTCAATAATGTTATATTAGCCTCTAGGTCTTGCATTATCAAGATATCCCCCAGATTAGACATAGCTATTATTTAGGTTGATATATGGGATGTCCAAAGTGGCAGTAAGGCTAAAGGACTAATTAACAGATGCTTCAATGTAGAAAGCTACATTGCCACTGTCAGGGATGCCAATATGAACCCAGGCATTCCTCAATACAAGAATTGCTGGAAGTGAGGACATACAACATTTTTATGCAGATTCTGAGGAGCTAAATATGTCAAGTACAATAGTCCTCACACATCCAAACATCACTGCCAATTTGCATGGTGTTGTAAAGCAAATGAGAAAACTAACCCTCCTAGACTCAAAACCAAGAAGGACAAACTATGTCCCTACTCATTCAAGTGCTCCAACTGTTGAGGCAATTATCAAGCTGATTTAAACACATGCCCCTTCTGAAAGCATTGCTTCAACTGCAATTGGCACAACAAAAAACAACAAGAACTTCACAAAAGTAGAAGCAATTTGATTTGCTCAGCTATAAGCAGTGCTCAAGCATGATTTTAGACAAAATCAAGATATACTCACAAAACATTTGAAAGAATAACTTTCTTCTCAACACTATACATAAGATACACTCTTTGTTTGACATCATCATTATTCAGGAACCATCTTAGTCAATCATTTGATCCATCCTGAGCTCTTCTAGTTGTGAGGGGAAAGAACTAGTAGGAGTCCCTAATCACCTGAACTGGACCATGTTCTTCAGGAACTTTTTACAAGCTGACAACTTTCCTCATATTATCTCTTACATCAACATTTGTCTTGCATTTATGTATTTTTCCCTTCAAAATGATGTTCTAAATCACAAGGATATTTTTTGCATTTTATTTTTCAATCACAGTTCCATTTACTTTCTTATTGATATATACTCTGATTCATCTCAATCAGCTTTAAAGTATCTTAAGGATACTGAAGTCAACATTGATAATGTCTTTATTATGACTGGGGACTTAATATTAGAGACTGTTTGTGGGATCTGAGTTATCCATTTCATTCTTCTCATAAAGATACTCTTTTGAAATAGTTGACTCTTTTCATGTAGAACTGTCTAAACCTACTGAAATTCTCCCTACTAGATACTCTAACAATACCCATGATTCAAATTTGATATTAGACCTTGTGTTTTTATGCTCCAATTCAATAGAGCATAACAATCATCATATTTACCTAGAATGGAGACTAATATCTGATTACACCCTTATTACTGTTGATATTCACATCCATAAAGAACAAGTTCAAACAAGAAAACAATCTTTACTCAAGAACAGTGAAGAGAAAGCTCACTTCATCAAAGATCTCATCCACTCCATCAAGAGATTCAACACTGATTCCCTATCAAGTGTTGATGCTCTCAAAATCATCATTTAGTCATTCACTGACAATATTGATAGAATATGACATAAACACTCCAAGGTTGTAAACATCACTAGTGTTATGATACATATGAGGACTAACATTTTTCTTTTTCTTTTATCTATTTTTCTTGATTTTATATTTCTTTTCTTTTGAATTTCTTTTTCCTTTTATTGAAGATGAAGAGGCATGTGACTGCAGTCACATGACTTGTCACATGATATGAGGTCATAAGTCTAGAGTGGGCTAGAATAGTCTAGATGGATGACATCAAGGAGTATGTTAACTGCATAGCTATCTTATAGTGTACATATAGTACACTCATGGATGACATATAGACATTAGGGTAGGAGTAATTATTGGTAGCACAGACCATGTGTAACTTATATAAATAGAGTAGCAATCTAGCAGAGATTTCTTGTCAAGTTCTCTTGTAATCCCTACATTAATAGCCTACTGAGAACTTTACTTACTTGTCTGATTATTGGACTTTGTGTCTAGTGGTTGCGACAACAACTAGGCACTCCAAAGTATGGTAGGATAACAATTGTTGCAGAGACTTAAACATGTACAGACAGTCTTGATGACTTGAAGACTGGACAAGATTCAAAAAAACAATCAAGAAGATGAAATGAAACTTCTTTGATGGAAAAATTGATGAGATCACCAACAAGAAGTGTGGTCCTTGGGAACTTATGAATTGGGTCAAAAAGAGAAGTCATCTAGCCATCAAAGCTATCCAATTCAATAGTTGACCATACATTGAACTGGACAATCTATGGGAAGCTCTTTACAAGTCTTTCAATTCCACCCAAAACTATCAGGTCAATATTAGCCTTTTGGATGAAATTTCTGATAAAGAAACAACAACATGAGCTCCTTTCTCAAAAAAGGAGCTTTTAAATGCCATTGAAAGTTGCAACAATTTGTTAACTTCTGGACTAGACAGATTGTCTTGGAGACATTTCAAGGAAATCATTAAGGATGAAGAATATACTAACAAACTAATTGATATTGCTAATACATGTATCAATTTAGGTTTTTGGCCATCCCATTTCAAAATGTCATTTATGGTCATTATTTCTAAACCCAATAGAACTTCATATAATTTGTCCAAATCTTTTTGACCCATTATACTGCTCAACACCACCAGTAAGCTCTTTGAGAAGATGATTGGAGAAAGATTGCAGTTCTCTTCGATATCTAACAACTTTATTCACTTGTGTCAATTAGGCAGATTCAAACACAAATCCATCACAGATATGGGCATTGCTCTCACTCATTTCATCAGATCAGAATAGATCAATAATCTTACTACAAGCACATTAGCTTTTGACATCATGTAGTTTTTCCCTTCACTCAACCATCAGCTTCTCCCCCTTATTCTGGCCAAAGCTAGTTTTGATTCTAAAGTCTCTAATTTCTTCAAGAATTATCTAGTTAGTAGAAAAACTAAATATCTTTGGAATAGTTTCTCTTCTTCCTATTGTAGTGTTGACATTGGTGTTGGTCAAGAATCAGCTCTTTCTCCCATTCTTTCTACTCTTTACCTTTCTCCTATATTCTATATCTTAGAAAACCATCTAAAAACCTAAAAATTCCTATTTTGATTCTATCTTTTGTGGATGATAGCCTCTTCATTGTCCAATACAAATCCATTTCTATTTCAAATACAAACATTTATTGTAGCTACAATGTTATTTCTCTCCTTTTCACAAGATTTGGTCTAGTCATGGAATACAGCAAAACTGAAGTGTTCTACTTTTTAGATTGCATGGCATCTTCAATCCTCCCCCTTTATACCTCACTGATCTTGGGGGTCCCATGCTACTTCCCAAAACTATGTGGCAATACCTAGGTTTCTTCTTTGACTGAAAACTCATGTTTCACTATCATATCAACTTCTATACAAATAGAGCCATCTCCACCATCAAATGTATGAAAATGCTAGGTAACTCATCAAGAGGCCTCATTCCCCTTCAAAAAGGTAGCTATATATTTGCTGTGCATTACCCATAGCTCTATACAGCTTTCAACTGTAGTATTACAATAAAGTCCCTTTTGATTATCCCCTTAGAATTCTCAGGAAAATGCAGTGAAGAGCAGCCCTATGGATCTCCAGTGCTTTTCAAACATCACCCATGGTGGATATTGAAGCTATAGCAGGTTTAATGCCTATCCATCTTTACCTCAAGAAACTGTAAGGAAGATTTCATCTTAGAGGTTTTTCACTCCTCTTCAACCACATCATAAAATTAATCATTGACACCAGTGGGTTGAATGAATGTATCACCCATCATTATCTATCTCTCAATAAATTGACATTTAAACAACAATCCTGATTACATAGTCTATTAATTGACATGGACAATATGTATAATGAATTTCTCTTCTCTTTTTCTCTCTTTGATGAAGAGTTTTCTCCTGGAAAAAGACTTATAGATTTCTTCTCAAATTAGTTCTTCTTTCACGCATGAAAGCACAACATCAAGAATCATATACATGATCTTGACAACATCACCATCAGTGCTTCCAATGATCCTCATTCCTCAATAGTCATCTCAGATGCTAACATAGAAAATAACATTGCTACCTCTATATCACATATCCACTTACACAACAGACCAATCATCAAAATGATTCACTACATGGTAAACATCACTACCACTGAAGCCAAGCTTTTTGCAATCAGATGTGGAATCAACCAAGCCATCAGTATCCCATGCATTGTCATTATCACAAACTCCTTACACACTGTCAAGAAAATTTTTGACACATCAACATACCCATATCAAATTCACTCCACTGTTATTTCTCAAGAACTAAGAGATTTCTTCAAAAAAGATAGCAACAATCACATTGAATTCTGGGATTGTCCTAGCAAGCAGAAATGGACACTACACTTTTTAGTAGATAAAGACACTAGGAGATTCAATTTTTTCTCCCATTCTCTCAAGCAAATCATCCTGGGATTTTTGCAAAAAGTGTGAATGTGACTCTATTTCTGTGATGTGGAGGATAATTTTCCAAGCATCAGATCTAAAAGGAAGAAATTTCCTCGAACTACTTGACAATGACTTAAATCCTCTTGAACCATCTACTATCAAGGGTGGACCATGGCTTCAGTATTTCAGCCATTCTAACTCTCTTTGCACCAGAGCTATTGTCAATCATGCTCCTATTGGGAAGTATCAGCTAAGATTTTTCCCTAGGGAGGAATTTGCTTGTTCATGTGGTATATACCCCATTGAATCGAGACACCACATTCTACATGAGTGTAAGAGGTTCAACAACTATTGGAATCCGAGAAGGGACTCTATTGGTCATTTCTCTCAATTTCTCATATTTAACAGCAAGGCTTTCTCTTTCGAGGATAGTGTCACTTCATTGAATCACTAGTATATAGTGATATTTCTCTTTTCCTTTCCCTACCAGTTTTTTTCTCTTTCCCCTCTTCTTTTTTTCTTTTCCTTTTATTTCCTCTTTTTCTTTTAGCTTCATGTGGTCTCCGTCTTCATGTACGTAGTTACGAAGTAGCTACCACGGACTGCCTACGCGCCCCATGTAATAAATTGTTGATTTTTTTTTAAAAAAAGTCTCAATAGTCTGTTTCACAACACAACACCTTGCAACACATTTCTCCCTTTCCATCTATTGTCTACCGAGATACTTATCTGTGCTTTTCAAGCGAGTCCGCAGCCATACCAGTCGATAGAATCATATCCCACATGCCTGAGCTGAACATACCTTTACTTCATGGCTGAGTATAAATTGAAATGGACGAGTGATGTTTCGATCAGAGTACTCTGAATTCAAAATTGAGGACAAGAGATCACGATCAAGTCAGTATGACAAAAACGAAAAACATAGTGAAAAAATGGATTTTTTTCATACAGCTGTGAGAGAGACCATCGGAAATGGTCGGGTGGCGACACCATTCTACATGATTGAGAGAAGACACATTTAGAACAAGCGACAAAGAGGAAGGTGTTCACAATCTACAAGGGCGAGAGACCAATGGAAAGAAGAAACGACGAAGATCAGGAAAAGGACAGATCAGTTGCACGGGACTGCATGGAGCAGGCTGGCGAGATGTTGCATTGCAATGAAGATGACGTGATGACCACCTTCCTCCGGAAAGCCGAACCTTGAATTGTCGATGTAGATCGTTATGACCGCGTTTGCGACGAAGACATTCATCAGAAGAGCGGAGTAGGACAGGAGATGGCGCACAGATCGCCAAGTGGAGCTGAACCTCTACTGGGAAACTAGCGTCCACCAACGGTAGATACGAGGGATGCCCGCTGATACGAGGGATGCCCGCTATAAGATATTCATGAGGTTGAATAACTTATGACCTAGATAAATTGAAACGCGAAGACGATTCGTGGAATTCTGGTTGGACCAATGAACAACCTTCAGGCCTTAGACATGTCTGGGAGAAAATCATCTTGGCACAGTTACTGAGAAGCCGAGTGACCTTTCTTATAAGAGCGAAGGAATTGCCCACGATCCCAGCGGAGGCGCGCAAGCTCCGATGCACGACGTTCAAAGCATTATCGATGTCAGTTTGTCCAATATTCAGAAGAGAAGTATCGCCAGCAGCTGAGGAGGCCTTGTCGATATCCAACAAATACCTGACATCACTGGTTTCGCTGTCTTTGCCGTAAATGCCCTTGTTTGCTTCGGGTTCAGGAGAAAACGGAAGAGCCTTATTATTGTTGTACAATCCACCCAAGATTGAGGAAATACCCGAGAAGCCATCTTGTCGTCCGCCACCGTAGGAGGCATCGTCAACAGGGAAAGCAATATCAGATTTTGCAGATGAACCACCGCAAGAGCTAACCTCAAGTAGTTGAGTGATACTGGAATCGAGCGTCGTCACACCAGTTTGATCGTCGTCTGCCTCACCACCAAGCACAGATCCAAGCGACGAAGGGGCGACTGTATTACATGACGAATGACCTTTGTTATTGTGACCACTCGTCGGTGCTGACAGAAAGGCAGTATTTGTCAAGACAGTAATAGAACCGTTCAGGCCGACCGCTGTGTGTTTTGCTTTACAATGGATGCTCCTCTGGCGTGGAGGAGAGGTGATGGTGAAGGTTGTGGTCGGTGAAATGATAGGTGTTGCGAATTCGGGTCGGTAGTTTAGCTGTGGTCTGGACTGGGAATTTTGCTTGGGATCTAGGTGTTCTTCAAAGTCACGATGAATTTGACAATCGGTTTCCTTGACGTTCATGTTTTCTACGACAGACAAAATGTCTGGTTCTGAGTTTGGTGTGAGGTTTTGTTCTTGTTCTTTTTTCTTTTCTTCCCTGACACTCTTGATCTTGATTTCGGCTCCATCAGGTGCTTTGAGCTCCGTAAAAGCAATGGAATCCATCTCTCGACTCTCCATAGCATCATAAAACTGGCCTTCTTCATTACTCAGCATGCTCCAGCGGAACTTTGGATCCTTCCTAACAACCTCACGGGTCCGAATCTCCATAACAGCACCAGACATGCCGCCCGTAGCATCCAATTCGAAGCCTGCAACAGCTATTGATCCTGACATCAATTCACAGTGTCTGGGAGGGGGGACGAACGCACTTCGAGAACGGTTAAATGCTGTACTTCCACTGACACCGATGGAAATTTGCAAGAGTTCATGCAAAGATGGACTGCAATTGATCAATGAACATCGGTTCTTCGATTCGTTGCTGGCATCAATTTCATCAAAGGAGGGCACATATTCAGACAAGTTAGAACCATAGAATATGTAGTCGGCCATCGGTACTGCGCCTCGATTGTAATGCCCACCAATCTCTATGAAGTCGTCCTGTGTAAGCACGGTGCAGATTTTCTGCGCGTCAAAGGTCCTAGGTAAATAAGGTGCTTTATGAAAGCTTAGAAGACTAGAATATATAATGATTTGAACGTGCGTCTCACGGGCGAGTCTCCCATTATAAATGTCTTGGATTCTTCTACATTGCGATCAGTACTATAGGCCATTCATTATGTCATTTTAACTTACAAACCATTGAAAAACGAATGAGCAAACAGTTCACGATCACCCAGCCGTTGCTTTGGATCTCTAAGTAAGAGCTGGAGGACGAGAATTGATAGTCACGCTCGTGATTATGATTATGATTATGATGAGGCGTGACTCACCGCACGAACAAACAATCTCACATGATTATCAGACGTCAGTCCGAACTTAATAGGTTCAACTCCGGCAAACTCGGCCAGCCATCCATACTCTGAACAG
>JAJOHK020000199.1:0-35631 GCA_022457215.2 Leucocoprinus gongylophorus
ACAGCATGGACAACATATGCTGGCCTCATGTAATACTCATGGTCATTTAGGGTAGGGTGCACAGTAGTTAGCACAGACCATGGGCTATAGTATATAAGGTAGACTACTTTGTCTTAGGAACTCTATCGAGTTCTCTTGTGTTTTTCTAATACAAGAGTCGTTCTTATTTCCAACCCTAAGGAATAAGTTCATAACAATAGTATATAAGCTAAAGCTAAAGATTATTCCAACTTCCACTTATATATTCTTAAATAATGCTTAAATAACCCATTTGGACTTCTGAGAAATTCTTATCAAATTTTAGATAGTAAGGTGTGACCTATATCTAATACTAGGATAAGATCTTATAAAGCTGCTATTAACTTGAATACTAGATACAATTGTTGCTACTGGCATAGAAAATTAAGTTTGTATACCAATAGTTTAATTTATTTCTCTATCTTGAAATAGCCTAGTTATTAATATATCAGTTTGGTTGAGGGGCATATTGTTTAGATATCAGAAAAGTCTAAGTAGACCTTATTACTCAACTAGAACATAAGAATAGAGATTTTGTAATATTGTTATAATTTAAGTCTCAAAGTGCTAAGATAAAAGAAAAATCTTATATTGGATTAATATGAGAGAACTTGATAAAGTCCCAAGTATAAAGTATTTATTTTATATATACTTGGCTAATGGTCTATACTATACTAAACTTAGCCTATCTTAAAGAACATATAGTATAACATTATTGTTTTAGAATCTTATACAACCTTTTATATGACTATAACTTGTAACTGTAACATGTGTTATATAACAAATATATAATACCATATCATATCATGTGATATTATGTTAATTCCTAATTCTAAGTCTAAAAATAAGAGAAAGAATAGAAATAAAAATAAAAATAAGATAATAAACCAAAACTGAGACTCAACATGACTACCAAGGATTTGTCTCATAAACAAGTTATTGTTCCAATGAATAGTGACAACATCATCAAGTTTATGACTAACTCTAGCAACCATATTACTAATATTAATAGGTTACTCAAGAACATCAAATTAAAATACAAAGTAGATTACATTTGGTCAGGAAAATCTGGTATAATCATTGTAACTGACAAAGTAGTGTCTTTCTTGGATCTACAAACTATTGAGAGATATGTGGAGAATGTAGAAGTCCTTCAACTATCTCAGTCAAAATCTTACCTCAAGATTATTGGCTTACCTTATCTTGTTGAGAACATAGACATCTCTCTTACTTTGGATGTAGTTAAAACAATCTTAAAAAACAACTACATCTTTAACAATATTTTGATTGCTTCTTGACCAAGAGTTATCAAAGTATCTCCTAAGTCAGATAAGGCCATCATATGGCTAGACATCTGAGATATGCAAAGTGATACTAATACAAAAGAATTAATCAGTAGGTGCTTCAATATAGAAAGCTTTATTGCTACAGTTCAAGGGACAAATATAAATTCAGGTATCCTACAATACAAAAAGTGTTGGAAATGGGAACATATTACACACTCATGCTGAGTCCAAGGATTCAAGTGTTGTAGCAACTACTTATCACAAAGGACAAATGATAACACAAGACAGTAAATCTCTTAATAGGATATAAAGTGGGAATTTCACAAGAGAACTTGACAAGGAGTCTCTTCTTAATTAGAGTCCTATTTATACAAAGTCCTCATGGTTCATGCTACTAATAATTAACCCTATCCTTATGTCCATGCTCCTTCCTCATGTTTGCCTCAAGGTCGCTATATTGTATACATGTACCCTGACATTATCTTCTAGATCCTTCTACCATCTTCTAGGCCTATGATGTCACATCATGTGACATATCATGTGACTGCAGTGTCATGTGCCTCTTCATCATCAAAAAGAAAAGAAAAGAAAAAGAAAAAGAAAATCCCTATAAAGTCAGAAAAATAAAATAAAATAAAATAAAAATTGTTAGTGTTCAAGCATCCATAACATCAAGTATATCAAGTGTAATGATTCACACATGTCCAAATATCACCATCAATTTTCCTGGTATTGTAAAGCTAATCCAAAAACTAATTCTCCAAGATTAGAGACCAAGCAAGATAAACCTTGCCCTCACTTATTCAGATGTTTGAATTGTAAAGGAGAACATCAAGCCAATTCAAACTTATGTTTATTTTGGAGACATCACTCAACAAAAAATGCCACTTTAAAAAATATCAGAAACTTTGTAATAGTAGAAGATAATTAACTTGTTCAGCTATAAATGGTAACCTTTTATAATTATCAAAAACATTAAGATTTTTTCACAGAATATATGAAAAAACAATTCAGTTGTTAACACAATCTTAAAAACTCAATTTTTTTTTGATATCATCTTCTTATAAGAACTAGCATAGTCAACTATTTAATCAATTCCAAGCTTGAGAAGTGAAGAAGGAGTAGAATTAGTAAGAGTCCCAAGTTACTCTAATTGGCTGATCTTTTCTAAGAACCCCTCTAACGAAAATAACTTTCCTAGAGTCATTATATATATTAACATATGACTTTTGTCTTTTCACTTTTCTTCATGCAAAGATATTTATAACCATAAAGATGTTTCTCTTATCTCTTTCTTTAATAATAATTTAATTTTCTTTCTACTAAACATTTATTCAGACTCATCTCAATCAGCTTTAAAGTATCTCAAGAATACTGAAGCTAATATCAACAACATCATTATTATGACTGATGACTTCAATATTAGGGACAATTTGTGGGATTTCAATTATCCTTATCATTCCATTTATAAAATGTTACTCTTTGACATTGCAGACTCATTTCACCTTGGAATATCTAAACTTACTAATTACTGTTCTACTAGATATTCAGATAACAATCATGACTCAAACTCAGTCATTAACCTAATGTTCTTCAGATTAGAGTCTGAAGAACTCAACTGTTATTCCATTCATCCAGAGTGGCATCTTGTTTCAGATCATGCCTCTTTAACAGTTACTATTCTAATCTTTGATGAATATATTCAAAGCAAAAAGTATATGATTGTCAAGAATAGCAATGAAGAGAAAAAATTTATTGCTGAATTAACTTTTGCCATCAGAGATATTGACACTAATGATATCTCAGACATAAATTTGCTTGAAAACATTATTCAATCTCTCACATATAATATAGAAAGAATATGGGCTAAGAACTCAAAAATCATCAACATCACCAAGCATTCCAAGAGTTGGTGGGACACAAACTGTAATATAGATCTGGAAAAATATAGGTTGTCTAGGCATATTGAGAATCAGAAATTATACAAAAAAACAGTCAAAAATACCAAGCATATGTTTTTTAATCTAAAAATTCAAGAAATTGCTATTAAGAGATGCGGCTCTTGGAAACTTATAAATTGGGTCAACAAAAGAAAACTACTGGCAATCAAAGCAATCAAATACAATAGTCATCCATATATTGAAATTAACAATCTTTGGTTAGCCCTCCATTTGTCATTCAATACAGCTTAAGATTGTCAAATTGACATTGGAGTTTTGGATGAGATTCCTAATAAAGACCCTATGGTTTGGGTTTCTTTTTCTGAAGCAGAATTCATTAGCTCTATCAACAAGTGTAACAATTTATTGTCTTCAGGCCTAAACAAACTCACATGGAGATATCTCAAGTATATAGTCAAGGACAACATATATCTGAAGAAAATCATTAATTTGCTGATATGTGCTTTGAACTAGGTCACTAGCCTTTGCATTTCAAAGTCTCTACTTCCATTATCATTCCCAAACCCAACAAGGAGTCATATGATTCCCTTAAAACCTTCAGACCTATTGTTCTTCTCAACACTATAGGAAAACTTATTGAAAAAGTTATTGATGATAGACTTCAATTCCAATCAATATCCAACAATTTCATTCATCTAAGTCAACTGGGTGGACTGAAACAATAGTTGACTTCTGATGCTAGTATTGCCCTTACATATTTCATTTATACTGGGTGGATTAAAAATAATATAATGGGTACTTTAGCATTTAACATTGTCCAATTTTTCCCATCCTTAAATTATTGACTCCTTCCTCTTATTCTTAGAAAAGTTAGATTCAACCCTAAAGTTTCATGTTTCTTTTCTAATTATCTAGTAAGAAGAAAAACTTAATATTTTTGGAACAATTTTTCCTTTTCTTTCTTCAATGTAGATATTGGGATAGGTCAAGGCTTGGCCCTCTCCCCCATTCTTTCTGCCTTATATATTGCTTCTGTTCTTTATATTCTTGAAAAACATCTAAAAATCCTAAAAATTTCTGTTTCTATTCTTTCTTTTGTTGATAATAGTCTTTTTGTAGTCCAAAGCAAATCACTAATGATTTCAAACTCTAATCTTTTTTATAGTTACAACATCACTTCTTTGATCTTAGAAAGATTTGAAATAATCATGAAACATGGGAAGACAGAGGTTTTTCATTTTTCTAGATTATATAGTCTCTTCAACTCTCCTCCACTCAATCTATCTATATTAGGAGGTCTAGTTCTTCAACCCAAGTGTATATAGAAATACTTAGGTTTCATTTTTGATAGGGAATTATCCTTCCATCAACATATTGATTTTTATGTGAACAAAGCCATATCTGTGGTCAAGTACATGAAAATTCTTGGCAATTCTGTATGGTATCTCAACCTTCAACAGAAACAACTTTTATACAGAAGTTGTATTCTTTCTATTGCTCTTTATAGGTTTCAGTTATAGTTCTATAACAAAGCTCCATTATCTTGCTCTCTCAAAGAGTTGAATAAAATGCAAAGAAGAGCCACCATCTGGATTTTAGATACTTTCCAAACTTTACTCTCATTTGGCATTAAAACTATCATGGGTTTAATCTTTATTTACCTATATCTCTGAAAGCTCAATGGCAGATCACAACTTAGAGTTCACTCTCTTCTTCACAACCATATCCTGAGATCACTACTCAAATTGAATCCATTGGTCTCCAACACTTCTCATTCTTTATCATTGAACATTCTCTCTCCTAAACAAAGGTTTATGATCAAAGGGTCAATTTTTGACATGAACAATAGGTTTAATGAAGTATTTCCTTCATTTGACTTGCTTGACAAGGAATTTTCTCTGAGTTCTTGTCTTATTGACATTTTCCATTATTGTTTCTTGTTTCACTGTTTTAACAAACAAAGCAGCCAAGGCATCAAATCTCATATTCGTCTCCTCAACAATATTGCAATCAAGTCTTTGTCAGATCCCTCTTATGCTCTTGTTGTATACAATATCTAATACTAGTATCAAGAACAATATAGCTACATCTATTTCTTATATCTATGTTCATGACAAACCTGTTATCAAAATGATTTATCATGCAGTTAATATTACAACTACAAAAGCTGAACTATTCACCATTAGATGTGGTATCAACCAAGTTACTACTTTATTTAGTATCTCAAATATTATTGTTCTTATGGACTCTATTCATGTTGCAAGAAGAATCTTTGATTCTTTATCACATTCTTCTCAATTATATACAGCAACAATTTCAGCTGAGCTCAGAATATTCTTCTCCAAAAATCATGATAATTCTATTAAATTTTGGAAATGTTCTAGTTGTTGCAAATGGCCTCTTTATAAGATAGTCAATGAAGAAACTAAATAATTTCATCTGTGTTCTCAACATCCTTACAAGTTATTTGTTACAAACTCAAAATCTTAGAGTTGGTTAAGAGAAAGAACCTTGTATAGAGTTTACACAAGAGAACTTAATAGAGAACTCTGTACAAGATTGTCTACCTTATATATGAATATCTAATGGTCCATGTGAGCTAATTCTAGCCTACTCTAAATGACCATGTGTACGCCTAAAGGTCAACATGTGTTTCACACATTATATGATGTCATCCTTCTAGAATCTTCTACGTTTTTCTCTATGTCATGTGATGTGTGAATATCACCATCACCGTGTTATCAGATGTGACTGAGGTGTGACCGAGTGATGTCATCACTAACCCTAACCCTAAGTTCTAAAAATAGAAAAATAGAAAAGAAAATGAAATGAAAATGAAAATGAAAGATAAAAATAAGAAAACCTAAGTCCACCATTTGTGAACTTGACATATTATGAGACTTTAGCAAAAAAAACAAATGTGACAATATTTTTTTATATGGAAAATGACCTTTCAGACATTGGATAAAAAGGGAAATTATTTCCTCAAGCTCCTGGATAATGAAAACAAGCTGTTAGAACTAATATATTCTAAAAATAGAACATGGCTCAAGTATTTTAGGCATTCAAATTCTCTATATACAAAAGCAACTAGATCTATAGTAGATCATGCTTCTATTAGTGAATACAGGTTGAGATTCTTTCTAAAAAAATATTTCAAGTATCTGTATGCTAATTATTCTATTGAAACTAGGTATTATATCCTCTATAATTGTAAAAGATATAATGAGTATTGGAATCCAAAAAGGGATATGATAGGTTATTTTACTCTCTTTTTGAAGTATAACAGTAGTGCTTTTTCATTTAGAGAAATCATTACTTAGTTGATAAAAACTTATCACTTTGTATAATTTTTTCCCTCTTTCTTTCTTTTAATTTAATTTTCTTTTTCTTTTTATGTAGTTTGCATCTTAATATATGTAGTTACAAAGTAGCTACTACAGTCTACCCTCATACTCTATGTAATAAATTATTAATTTAAAAAAAAGATTCTGTATCTATTGTTATGTTATCTTAAAACTTCCACAGTATGTCTTTAGCTTTTTTAAGAATATATTTCATTATCTCTAAGAACTTAATAACAGATTCAAGCTTAGAAAGTTTTTAATCTAGTTTGAAGCCTATTTACAGAAGCCAGCCAGTATTAAGAAAAAATACTGGTTATTGTGTTGGGACTCTACTAGTAACAACAAGTTATATTAGTCATCTTGTCTCTTATTAACAAAGATCTGGAAATACTTATATTTATGGTCTGAAACTATATATTTTGGAAGACCTAATATAATAATACAATCTAGTAGTATAAGTCTAAGACTTGGGAAATATAGATCTTATTACGAAATAACAGTAAGCTATTCACTTCTAACTGCTTATCTAAGTAATTAACTACTCAGATAAGCATAACAAATAAGTAAAGGACTAGCAGAACTTATTAGCTACCTTGACTACTAGTTTCTCTTATTAACCATCTTAATTTCCATAATAAATCTCTATTTTTGTTATAATTAATAATATCTTATACTCTATAGATATTTGTCTTATATTTTATATATTTGGAATATGTATTAAGGTTTGTTTTTTCTTGTATTTTATATTTACTGTATCTTGTGTCATCTTCATGTTCTATTAGTCAGTACTATCAGAAATAGACTTGGCTTATTTTATTTTTCTTTCTTATTTTTATTTTTCATTCTATTTATTTTCTTTTCAAACTTAGGATTAGAGTATATTATGATATTACAGGTGACTGTGACAAACTGTCACTATTACATGATCATATATCATACAAAAGAATATAGAAAGTTCCAGAATAATAATAATATATAGTTTTTAGGGTAGGTTATTATTAGTCTCATATAGACCAACTAGCTAGCATATATATAAGGTAAAAACTTTATACTAGGAACTCTATTAAGTTTTCTTGTATTAATCTAATATAAAATTCCTCTTTTATCTTAATACTTTGAGATTTAAGTTGTAATATTAGAACTTAATATCCTACTTTGAGACTGTCTATCTCAGAGTCTTCTCTACATCTTTTTATTACTCTCTTATTATTTTTAACTAGAAACAATACCACTCTTTGATCAAGAAGAATAGCTAAATCTTGGGCATAAGAGGTATATTAGCTAGACAGAAAAAGTCTAATTGTTTATTTTGCATTAAGCCTACTGGTGCTTAGTAATTGTCTGTGTAGAAGAACAACAATAGTTTTTTTTTTTTTTTAAATCAACAGTTCATAATGCAGGGCACGAGGACAGGCCATGGTAACTACTTAGTAGCTATAGTACATTGATAAGCATTCAATATGAAAAATGAAAAAGAAAAGGAAAATAAAAGAAAAGAAAAAGGAAAGAAAAACTAACCTTACTATGCTAACAGAATCACTACATTACTGTACTCTACTTATGAAAGAGTTCCTGTTGTTTCCTACCATACCAATCTCTATTGAAATGGTTACGCCAATAAGAACAACTATAGCTATCCGCTTGATGATCCCCTTTGCAATTTATGCATTTGAAGACATGAGAGCATAGCTTGCCTTCTTTGGTGGCCGCTCAATTTGCTTTTTTATTCTCCATGCAATACTATGCTTTTTCTCTGTGGTGTTTGATAGTATGAGCTCCATAGCATTTAGTGCACCTGGAGATGTGAGAGCGACAACTGAGTGTTGAATGACCCCACTTCCAACAGTTCTTGCACTGTGGAATACCTGGGTTTGTGTTGGTACCTCGAACGGTAGCAATGTAACTTCCTATGTTGAAATAATGGTTGATAATGTTCTTAGCTGTAGAACTGCTCTGAGAATCCTAGATGTCCACCCAAACCACCGCCTTATTGGATTTAGAGGATGCTTTAATAACACGAGGTTTTGAGGCCAAAGTGGCGTCTTTGAATAGGTGTGTTTCCTTGAGAATGCCCTCGATGAAGTCAGGAGTAATTATTCCCAACTCAGAGTTGTAAGGAAGTCTAACAATTTTCATATAAGACTTGGACTTCGGAAGGCGTGGAGTCTCAATTGAAATTGGATTGATATTGTTGATTTTCTTTAAGAAGTTTTCGATTCTTGAAAGTTTGGTTGCATTTGCTGGGTGATTTGTTGTGATGATAACTCCATTGTTTGATAAACAAATAAAGTCTGCAATAATATCTGAATTGGAGTTCTTCAGATATTCATTGATATTAGTAATTTGTTTGTGAGCTGAATTCATGATCAACTCAGTGTTTGATTTGGTTATTGGAATGATGACCTCTTTCCTAGATGGATCTCTCATCATCATGTTCAATTTTGGCTTCTTCTTGCCCTCACTGCTGTTCTTGACTTTCAATATTTTTCCGACTTTGTCAGCTAATAAAGATGGAAATGCTTCTTTAACTCGTAAGATGTCTTTGACCTTTGAGAGATTTGATTTGGATGCCTGAGCATATGACTTCTTCATGTTTGAAGGCTTAGGTGTCAAGATCGTTGACGGTAGACTTTATTTTATCTTCTCTTTTCATTTTATTTTATTTTTCTTTTCTTTTTTTCTTTTTAATTTTCTATTTTTAGAACAACTCGGGTTAGGGTTTATTAGTCACGTTGTCACATCAGTCACAAGTTGATGGCATAGTCACAAGACTGATCACGGGACTTGAGAGAATGAAATAGAAGGTTCTGGAACAAAGTGATGTCATACAGCATAGACAACACATGTTGGCCTCATGTTATACTCATGGTCATTTAGGGTAGGGTGCACAGTAGCTAGCATGGACCATGGGTAATAGTATATAAGGTAGACTACTTTGTATTAGAAACTCTATCGAGTTCTCTTGTGTCACTCAAATACAAGAGTTGTTTCTAGACTTAACACTTTGAGTCTTGAATCATAACATTAGGGACCTTCTAAGGAACCACTGATGTTTGAGGAAGTGGAGTTGTAACAGAGTTTGTAGAAGGGGGAGGAACTGCCATGTTTGATGGCAGAGAGGTAGAAGATGGAGAAGATTTCTCAGCCATCTTATCGTTCACTAACCCATGTTTCATATATCCAGGTACAATTTTTTCACCCATGAGCTTGCAAATGTTTTTGTCTTCAATAGGGAGAAGATCCCACCTAAAAGTGTATATCATTGTAATAAGGCCCCAAAGAGCCTTAACTACATCAGCAAATTCTCTAGCTGGCGGTTTCTTGTCAGCCAGATTATGTTTAAAGTAGTCAATCATTCTTGAAATTGACTAGATTATGTTTGCGGCATTTATAGTGGTAGTTTCCTTAGTTCCAAATATAGATAGCGCATGATGTGCTCCATCCCAGGAGCTAGCGATTGACAGTTGATTATTGCTGTAGTTTAAAACAGAAGGGCCAGAATTGTTAAATTCTGCTCTACTTCTTTCTATTGAGTTCCTATTAGATAATGGGACTTGAGGCGATGACACATGCTTACCAGCTGGAGAGACATATGGTATGGGTGAGGATTGAGGTTCAGGAATGTCTTCACTCCAATCCATCGACAAATCATCCCTAGGACTTGAATGACTGGGATTACAGAAATATTGAGAAATTATCTTGACTTCCTCTGCCATTTTCTTGGCAAGGGTATGTTTTGATTTCATAGTTAACTTGCTTGGAGTGTAGAAAAATGAAATTACTATTCTTTTCTATGAGCGCTAACCACACAAGATGGTGGTAGGAGGAAAGAAGTGTTTTTGAACAATAATAGCTTTTAAAGTACTATCTAGAATAAAACAGTCAAAATTGTTTATATTTCTTTAGAATAGTAATAAGTATACTAGTACTTATAAAAATTAAGTTCAGTTTTTAATACAAGTCCAAGAAAGAAGTTAGTATTAGCTCTACCTTGTTTTCTTATATATTATCATCTCTTATATTCTTACTACTCTTATTATTCTTTACACAAATTAATTCACTTCTATGCTATAATATGAGTCATTATAGCTCTATTAATATGAATTACATTTTACTTCAGATAAGGCAGCAGTAGGAGCAGATAGCAATATTACAGATATTATTAGTAGTAAAAGAAAGAGTAGAAGAGATAGAAGAAGCTGAGGTAGTAGTTGTTATAATTCAAGACTTATTATCACAAATATACTACTCACTAGTTGTGATACTTGAACTTAGTAGTGTTTCAGAGGTTCAGTATAAGGAGATAATAATAATAGGTGATAAGTAGTATCAACAGAAATAATTGATATAAATTGATATTATTAAGTCTGAGGTCTAATCCTCAGACACAAAAGTATATATACAAAAGAGTGATGGTCTGTGTGCAAGCTGTTGCCATCACATGATTAAAACTCATACCTGATGGGAGCTGTCATCTGTCATAGCAGCTGTCAGGCTAATTTTAGAAGATAACTAATTATGTCACTGCATTGATATGCTTGTATCTCTACCAATACTTATTGCTTTGAAATGTATTATATATTGTTGGAAACAGAATGTTGAGCACTTTCCAACTCAAGTTTAATCATGCGAATCTGTTCAGCCATTCATGAGATATTAGCAGACAAAGCTTTTACAGCTACTGATGTCCTAATATCTTAGTCATTTGTTGTTGCTTTTGTACCTTCTGCATATGTGTGGATAGCCTTTATTTGGGGCTTTTTAGTGCAACTTAGTTTGTGAAAACCAGTTTACTAGTTGTGGAGATACAAGCTAAATAAAATTTGTAACACTTATAAAGTAAAGAAGAAAATCTTATATTAGAATAATATAAGAAAACTTGATAGAGTTCCTGGTATAATATATCTATCTTATATATAGTAGACAAATAGTCCATGCTATACAAGTTTTAGCCTACTCTAAAGACTATATATATTATATGCTATCAATATATAATATAATATTATTGTTTTAGAACTTTCTATATTTCTTTATATAATATGTAATTATATGACTTGTGACTGTGATATATAACACATGTGACTTGATATGTGATATTTTTTATTATAGTGTGTGATATTTATAACAGCTATATGTAATATCATGCTAATTTCTAACTTTAAGTCTAAAAATAAGAAAATAAATGTAAAAGAAAATAGAAATGCGAAAAGAAAAGAAAAGAAATAAATTCTATTGTTTTTAACTCTGATAGTGGTTTCCAAACTCAACATTAGGTCAGATGTAACAGTGGCTAAGCTACTAATATTCAACAGAGATACAAGTAAGATCTCAGGATTTTTGATGGCATATAGACTTTATATTAGGATAAGAATAAAGAATACTTCAATGGAGGAACAAATTCAATAGGTTTTATCATATGTACAAGGAGTATCAGTAAATATTTAGAAAAAGAATATGATAGAGAATTTAAAGAACAAAAGTTTGGAATTTCCAATAGTGGGAAATTTTTTAATCAACTTAAGACAAAAATTCAGGAATAGGGACAATAAGTTAGTAAATGTAGTGGAGCTAAAGAAGATGGAGCAAGAAATTAAGATAATGTAGGAGTTTGTTTAGAAATTTAGAAGAGCAGCAACTATTTAATCAAAGAATTTAAGAGAGGAATGAATGGGATAATTTAGAGGAAGTTGATGGAGGCAGAACATCCTCCCAGAAGTATTAAGCAGTGGTATAAGAAGACAACTAACTTAAATAGACATTGAAAAGAGAATAGAAGAGAAAAGGAAAGATTGAGTAAGAGAAAAGAGACAAGAAATCAGATATCAAGAGCAAATATACCAGCAAATGCTAGAGAGATACAAAGACAATGATTATTATAGCCTCAAGTTTGGTCAAGGAGACAAGAGATCTAATAGACACTAGTAAAGCCTATACTAATAGAGAGAGTAAAAAGAATAAATATAGTCACTGTAAACTTTACAACTATAACAGACAGTGTTTGTGTTTAGATGCAATCTATATACAATAAATCTATATACAATGAATGTGGATTGAGAGAGGAATTGTTATAATTGTAGAGAATTTGGTCATATTATAAAAAATTATAAAAGTCAGAGAACAGTATTGTTATACTAGAAAATACTTTTTTTTATAAAAGAATATACTTCTATAAGATTTTTAAGCTTCTAAGATCTCTTTGAAAGTATTAGTAAAAAGATTTTATACTTCTAAATGATTTCTTAGACTCTCTCAACCAGATATCTATTTAAGAGATAGTGTGGTAGCCATTAACAGAGGTCAAGCAGAAAAGTAGTTATGTTAGGATATAACTGTATTAGCTCTTAACTGCATACTAAAGAATTCAAAGGAGACAATATCAGCTTTAGGAATTCAGAAGAGGTGTAAAAACAATAGGAATATATGCATAATATCCACTTATGAATGCTTTTCTTGATAACACACTCTTAAACAGTGAATCTTATACTGTGTAATAAGCTCCTTTGGAAAATCTAGTAAGTAAATTGCAGTGTTCCTTTAGAGCTTTCAACAATACTATCCATGATAGGTAATGTATCCTAAAGACACATCTCAAGTTGAATTTTATAACTGAAAACACCAACTAATACTTATTTTACTAGTCTTTTTCAAGCTGTTAGAACACTCTGAAACATGTTTGAAAACTATTTTCTATGTTTATTCTCTGTATTTTTAAACTAATATCTTATTAAGTAGACATCATGAGTACTTTTTATTTTCAAACATATTTCAGAGTATTCTAATAGCTTGAAAAAGATTAGTAAAATAAGTATCAGTTGGTGTTTTCAGTTATAAGATTAAAATAGGTTTGTAATGCTTAGTAGAGTAATGGATAATACATTCTATTGTGATCTAAATTGGGACATGTTAAGAGAGGTAATAATAAAAATTGGGCCTAAGAGAATTAATATATAGAAAGGAGTGATAGTAGAGGCATTGTTGAATAATAGGGCAATAAATTTTATTATGAGTTTAAAGTTTGCTAGAAAATAGTAGTTTAAGTTGAAAAAAATAGAAAGACCAATATTATCAGGGATATAGATCAAGAATAGAGATAGATGGAAAACAAGAGAGATCAAGATAATGAGATGTCTAGTGTTACAACTTAAGACCAAGAGTTTAGTCAAAAAAGACACTTTGTATTGCTTAATATAAGAAAACTCAGTATAGATATGTCTACTCTATATATCTCTAGTATATAGTCTGTACACACTTTATATCTAGCCTACTCTAAATATTATAAGTTATATAGATAATGTTATAGTGTATTGGGACACTAATATTTTTTTTCTTTTATCTATTTTTTTTGATTCAATATTTCTTTTCTTTTTATGATATTTAATGATGAAGAGGCATATGACTGTGGTCACATGACATGTCACTTGATGTGAGGTCATAGGCCTAGACTCTGGGAGAAAGAACTAAAAGAATAATATCAGGACATATATATAAGGCATGGTATTCTTATAGAAAACATGAGGTTAATATATAGTAGAAGTATAGATAACATATGGATATTAGAGTAGGGTTATTTATTGTTAGCATAAACCATATATCTATAGTATAAATAGGATAGTAATACATTAGAGACTCCTTGTTAAGTTCTCTTATAATCTCCACAATAATATCCTATTAAGAGATTTACTTCTTGTATTACTATTGGTGTTTATCACTAGTAGTTGCTACAACAGATAAGAGTTATTATTTTATATAATATATAAAATTACTATTCCAATATATTATATAATGTTGTGACCAACTTATGACAGTCATCATATCTTATCACATTACTATAACAGACATGCACAATGTCATATTGTTTCTTCTTCACTAAGTTAAAAATAAGGAAAGAAAAGAAGAGAGATAGAAGGATTAGATCAGAAAATAAGAAAGACTTAGATAATAAGAGAGAAACAAAAAAAACAAGCCTACTATTGTCACAAACTTCATTTAACTTATATCTTTACAACTAGTAAACTAATTCTCATAAACCAAGTTGCACTAGAAGCTCTATATAAAAGCTATTTGCACATATGTAGGATATATAAAAGTAACAACAGATTACTAAGATATCAGACCATCAGTAACTATAAGTTTTATTAGTTATTATCTCAGGAACAATTGAATGAATTCCTATAATCAAACTTGTATTGGAAAGTGCTTATCAAACCATCTAATAATACATCATATATTATATAGAGATTAGTATTCATAGAGATACAAATATATATATAATATAGTAATATAATTAATTATCTTCTAAAATTAGCCTAACATCTGCTATAGTAGATAATAGCCCTACTAAGTACAAGTTTTGATTATATGATGGAAACAGTTTATATACAGACCTGTTACAATCTTTAGCTTGGCTCAGGTTGCAACTTAGGCAAAGACTGAAGTAAGGAGTAGACATAGATCAATTGGTAAAGTATAAGAATACAAGAAAGTATCTATATATATATAATTAATGATCATGAGTTATACATAAGGTGTCCTTGGGAAAGAAGAAAGGAAAACATGAGGAAGTCTCCACTACTATATAAGGTACTAACTGAGTATACACAAGGATATAGCAAGGCATAGTAAAACAATGAGTTATAATATGAAATCAACCTAATATATGTTGTCCATGAAGTAACCACCTGTGAAACATAAGGTATCAATTGTAACAAGACTATCACTACTTTGTATATATACTTCTATGGTTAAGAATTAGACTTTAGACTTAACAATATCAATAATCATTTATTATTTATCCCTTATTATCATTGTCATCATTATTGATCTTCTTAATCACTTCTAAATCTCTGAGAGTGTATCCAAGGTTCAGATATTATAAACAAGTGAGTAGTTCATTTTGTGATAATCATCTTTAATTCTGATATCTAGTATTATACTAGAAAATGCTTTTTATAAAAGCATATACTCTTATAGAATTTTTAAGCATGTAAAATCTCTTGAAATCATTAGTTAGAAAACTTTATACTCTTAGATAACATTTTAGATTCTCTTAAGTAGATATCTGCTTAAGAGATAGCATAGTAGCTGTTAATTAAACTAGATCTTGGAAAAACAAGGTCTTTAGGAATAAGAAATGCTACTACACTTGTAGAAGACTAGCTATGTAAGATGAGCACTTGTAAAAGCAATTTATATATCCACAAATATTCAGATGATTAGATAAAGCAGAAACACACTAGATCAAAAGCTGATAGAATTTAGAATGAATTTATAAGTAAAAGCAATCTATAAAGATAGTAAAGAAAAAATGGAATGGGCACTCATGAGCAGAAAACAATTATTAGTTTAAGGTTACAAATGAAGAGATGACTATATACTTGCAAGACTTTAGAAAGCTTCCTGATAGTTTTGGTCTCTATTCTCTAGTTCTATTCTCTGTATTTTTAGACTAACACATAAACTGTAAGAGAACTGGCTCTTTCAGAACTTTTCATTTCTGCATTTTTGGCTGATCTGTTTTCTATGACTTTTTTCTAAGATAATAGCCAATAAAACTTATAGTTATTGATAGTCTGATATCTTAGTAATCTATGGTCACTTTTTTATCTATATCTGCACTCATCTACTTATTCAATTTTCTGCACTCCAATACCCTAACTATCTGGATATATCATGAAACCCACTTTTCCATACTCCCTTGCTCTTTCACAATACTCTATAGTCTTCTAGTATTATTTACATATTTACATATTTACTTTTCCATACTTTGAAAGTACTTACAAAGTACTCTAGCTATCTTTAATTTTAGTTTCTTCATTCTAAACTGTTCCTGATTACTTAATTATTATTATTTCTTGCTTATTTAATCAGAATTCTAACATATTAAAATAAATCTGTTAATATATAGGATAGTTGTTATCTTCAAAAATTCTTATTTTTTTTCTTAGAGTTTCCTAAAGATGAGTGTATAATATAGTATTTTCTCAAACAATATACTTAGGATTTTCTAGAGATTTAAAGTACTTGGCTCTTTTATCTAGTTATTCCAACATAAGCTATAAGTAAAGAAAAAAGAGAGATTCTTGGGAACTCTCATTCAAATTCTCTTACTCAAGATATCAGAGTTATAAACAATGGACTTAGTTTTATTTATTTTTTTCTTTTTTATTTTTATTTTTCTTTATTTTAGACTTAGATAAAGAGTATAATATGATATCACATATGACAGTCACACAAGTCACAAATCATGACAAATGTCACAGGGTAGTCACATATATCACATCATCATATAATATAGAGAAAAATATAAAAGGTTCTAAAACAAACAATATTATATAGCATAGTAATAATATATTGGCTTTATAGAGTGTATATGGATTTTAGGGTAGGTTAGTTATAGTATGCATACAGACCACAGTCTGGAGTATATAAAGTAAATTAGTTTATACTTGGAACTCTATTAAGTTTTCTTATATTATTCAATACAAGAGTAGTTTAACTTTTATTTTATTAAGTAAGCATCATTAGTGTCTACTATCACTTTTGGGCAAGTTTCAGAGAGTTTTAGCAGCTTGAGAAAAACTAGTGAGATGAGTATTAGTTAATATCTATTATAATCTTTAGCTTAGCTTAGATTGTAACTTAGGCAAAGACTTGAGAGGAATAAGGGATATAATCAATTTATAAAGTGTAAGAATACAAGATAGTATCTATAGCTATATATATATAAAGACTATAAAGAATGCATATGTTAACAATGAGAAAATAAGTTAGAAAATATGAGGAGACCTCTACTAATACATGAGATGCTAACTGATCCTATACATTGTTAACACATAGCACAGTTGATCATTGAGTTATAATAAAGAAGAACCCCAACATCTGTTGTCTATAAAACAATCACTTGGAAACTATGAGGTATTGATTCTAATAGTATAAGGTTTAATTTGAGAGATGCCTTTGGAATATATCATCTAAAATAAATAGTATTTTTAGAAACTCTTAAGAAGCTTTATAATCTATTTACTAGATTTTCCAAAGAAGCTTGTTACACAGTCTGTTTGAGAGTATGTTACCAAGAAAAAGCATTCACAAGCAGATGTTATTTGTATATTTTCTTTTAATATCCTTCCTAACTTTATTCTTTTGCATTCACAGGAGCCCTTCTAAGATTTTTATATGTTCTAATCTTATTCTATGTTATTTTTTCTACACCTTCTATTAATTTTTGAAGCAGATATTATTCTCTTTTAATTCTTTAGCATGTAGTTAAGAGCTAGTGTTATATAGTTCTTGTTGCACCTTAGTATAACCTCTTTTCTGCTTGACTTCTGTCACTGGAGGAGTATGAAAAGCAGTAGAGACCAAAACAAGAAAAGCCAGAGTGACAAAAGTAGAAAAAGGAAGAAAACAAAAGGAGAAAGAACAAAAGAAAAAACCAGAAAAAAATGATAGAAGTAAAAAAGATAGTAGAGGAATAGAAGATTTGGGATAAGGAGGAAGAAGTAGCAAAGTTTAAGAAAGAAGCTAAGAAATTAGTTCTTCAAAGATTTCACAAGTAAGTCTATGTCTTTGGAAAAAAGACAAGTAAGAGAATGCCAACAAGAAAGATGTGGGATTATGCAGTAGATGTAAAGGAAAGGTTTGTGCTAAGAAAAAAGAATATATATCTACTATCAAGAGAAAAAAGAGAAGAGATGCATGAGTTTATTGAGAAACAAGAGTATATTAAAGATTTGAAGTTATATCAAATAGCACTAGTTTTTTTTCATAGAAAAGAAGAATGGAAAAAGGATAATAGCTCAGGATTATAGGTGTTTAAATGATGGACTGTAAAGAACAATTACCCTTTACCTTTGATTTCAAACATTGTAAAAAATATTAGTCTTAAAAAAGTATTTACTAAATTAGATTTATGTGAGAGTTATAATAATGTATAGATAATAGAGGAAGACAAGTGGAAGATAGTGTTCACAATGCCAGAAGGATCATTTGAACCAACTATAATGTTCTTTGGACTTACAAACTCTCTAGCAATGTTTCAAACAATAATGAACAAAATTCTATAGGACTTGGTCAATACTGGAGAAGTAGCATGTTTTATTGATGATGTTATATTAGAAATAGAGAAAAAAGAGAGATATAATAAAGTAGTAGAAGTGTTAAAGTTGAGAGCAGTGTACTTTATTTACTTTCATTTTCCTATTTATTTTTATTTTATTTTCAATTTTCTTTTCAATTTTTCTATTTTTAGAACTTAGAGGTTAGTGTGACAGTCATGGCCACAAGGTCACAATCACAGTTACACAATCACATAACATATAGAAAAGGGTAGAAGATTCTAGAAGAATGATATCATAACAGTGTATACAAAACATATTAATCTTAAGATGAACATATGGTCATTTAGGGTAGGCTAGAAGTAGTGTAGCATGGACCATGGGGTTTTAGTATATAAAGTAGACAAATCCTGCACAGAGTTCTCTATTAAGTTCTCTTATGTTAACCCTAATATAAGGTTCTTTCTCTTGATCAACTCTAAAGTCTTGAGTTTGTAACAAGAGGAGGTAGTGAAAAGGTTGGCAGAAAATAATTTATATATGGAACTAGAGAAGTGCGAGTGAAAGATGAGAGAGGTAGAACTTTTAAAAGTAGTAATTAGACTAGATAGAATTAAGATGAAAGAGATGAAGGTGAAAAAAATGTTAGATTGACCAACTCCTAAAGAGATCAAGAATATACAAAAGTTTTTGGAACTAGCCAATTACTATTGGTAGCTTATTTTATCTATAGACAGACTATTACATGACTTAGTAAAGAGAGATCAGAAGTGGGATTAGACAGAAAAATAAGAAAAGGTATTTAAGGAGTTGAAGAAAAGATCTACAAAAGAACCAGTGTTAGCAGCACTAGACTTAGACAAAAAATAAGAATGGAAGTTAATATATTAGATTATGCAACAGAAGGAGTATTATCAATGGAGTGTGAAGACAGATGGTAGAGACTAGTAGCTTGTTTGTCAAAATCTCTTAACAAGACAGAAATAAACTATGAAATCCATGACAAAGAAATGCTAGTTGTAATCAGGGGGTTAGATAATTAGAAGTACTTGTTAGAAAGTACAAATTCAAGTTCAAAGTCTGGACCAACCATAAGAATTTATGAAAGTGCAGAAAGTGAATTGTAGACAAGTAAGATAGGCTCTTTATTTGTCAAGATTTGATTTCACCTTAAAGCATATACCAGAAGTAAAGATGGAAAAAGCAGATAGACTAAGTAAAAGACTAGACTAGTAAGTAAAAGTAGAAAAAGACAATGAAAACCAAAAATCAATAAAAGAAGAATGGATTTATAGTCTAGCAAAAGTAATAATAGAAGGATCTGAAGTAGATATATTAGAAAAAAAATCAAAATAGCTAAAGAAAAGAATAAGAAGGTAGTCAGAGTAGTAGAAGAGATAAAGAAGACAAGAGTCAAAGTATTAAAAGATAACAAGTGGCAAATAGATAAGGAATTAGTATAAAAGGAAGAAAAAATTTATGTGCTAAAGAATGAGAATTTGAGGATAGAAATAATCCAGTTACACCATGATGTACTAGTAGCTAGATATAGAGAAAGATAAAAAAATGATAGAATTGGTGACAAGAAATTATTGGTAGCCAGGAGTGACAAAGAATGTGGGAATATATGTAGATAGATATGATATATGCTAAAGAATGAAAAACTATACAGAAGCATCAGTAGAAAAGCTGATAGTGAATAAAATACTGTTATAACTACCTTCTCATATTCTACAGATGTTTGCTTCATAGATGACATGTGTTGAGGTTTTCTTTATTTCCAATTCATTATCTGCTATATCTTGTTGTTTCCTCATATATGATCAGTTAGTATCTCATATAGTAGTAGAAGTTTTCTCATTTCTCTTCTCATTGTTTACTCAAGAATACCATATGTATTCCTCATTATCAATAGGTATATATAGCTGTAGATACTATCTTGTATCCTTATGCTTTACCAATTGACTTATTTCCCACTTTTACTCAGGAATTTGCCTAAGTTGCAACCTGAGCCAAGCTAAGGTCATAACAAATACCATAAATATATTTAACAGTAGATTTATTACAAAGTTGCTATTAGTAGTAGGAAATGATGTGATCTCAATAGTATATGGTAAGTTATCTAAGATAGCTCATTTTGTGATAACTACTAAAGGAACATCAGTATAGAAATTAGTGGGATTATTTAGGAACAATGTGTGGAAGTTGTATGGGTTACCAGAAAGTGTGATCTCAGACAAGAGACCACAGTTTGTAGCAGAATTTACTAAGAAGCTGAATAAAATGTTGGAAATCAAAACAAAGTTGTTAATATTCTTTCATCTACAAATAAATAAATAAACTGAATATATGAACTAAGAATTAGAACAATATCTTTGGTTCTTTGTGGATCACAGACAAAAGGATTGGCCAGAATGGCTAGTGACAGTGGAGTTTGCTATTAACAATAAAATTTATTCAGTAACAAAAGTATTTATATTTATGGTAGATTATGAAAGAGAATTGAAAGTAGAAGTAGATATAAGAAGGAAAGAAAAGGTAGAGAAGGCAACAGAGTTTGTAGAAAGGATAAAAAGAGTACAGGAAGAAGCTGGGGCAACATCAAGAAGAGCATAGGAGAAGATAAAGCAATAAGTGTCATGATGTGCTTAGACACTAATATTTTTCTTTTATTTTATCTATTTTTCTTGATATTTTTTTGATTTTTTCTTTTTCTTTTTCTTGGATAATGAAGAGGCATGTGACTGCAGTCACATGAAATGTCACATGGTGTAATGTCATAGGCCTAAACTTTAGGAGAAGAAGCTAGAAAGATATGTCAAAATATATGTTAATAACATATTCACCTCATAGTATATATATGGTACACTCATAGATAACATATGGACATTAGGGCAAGGTTATTTATCATTAGCACAAACCATGTATGTATGGTATAAATAGTATAGGAATGTACCAGGGACTTCTTATTGAGTTCTCTTGTGATTTCCATGAAATATCTGCCTTCTTAAGAGATTTTCTTGTAGTGCTGCTATTAATCTTTGTGATTAGTAGTTTCCATAACAACAAGCAGATAAGAGGAGAAATAAAGCTGAAAAATAAAAGAAGAGGGAAAAAGTAATGCTGAGTATGAAATATTTAGTGTTCAAGAAAAGACTAGTGAAAAAATTAGTAGATTGATATGTTGGTCCATATATTAGTAATAATATAGTATCTACTAATGCAGTCAAATTACAACTGTCAACTTTAATAAGAATTCACCCAGTTGTAAAAATTAGTTGAATAGTAAGATATAGAAAACAAATAGAAAAACAAAAGGTAGAGAAAACAAAACTAATAGAAGTAGATAAAGATAAAATATAGGAAATGAATCAAATATTAAATTAATAAAAAATAAGAGGAGTAGTAAAGTACTTGATATGATAAAAGAGATTTACAGCAAAGTATGATATATAGAAGAGGAAAAAGAATTTGGAAAATACAAAAGAAACAGTAATAAAGTTTGAGAAGAGATTAAGTGCAAAAGTAAAAAGACAAGAAAATTTGGAAATAGTAGAGAAAAGAAACTTTAGAAAAGGGAAGCTACTAGGAAAATACAAATCTAGTATTAGAGTTAACACAAGAGAACTTGATAGAAAGCTCTATATATAATTGTCTATCTTATATACTCAAAACTAATAGTCTATGCTTTACTACATTAGCCTACTCTAAATAACCATATATTTGTTTTAAGATTACTATGCTGTATAATGTCATTTTTCTAGAATCTTTTACTATCTTCTATTATAACATGTGCTTGTATAATAATATAACTGTGATAGAGTCATATAACTATAACTGATATATAATATCAAGTTATGCCAAACTCTAATTCTGGTTCCTAAAGTAAAAATAAAAGTGAGAAAGAAATTAAAAATAAATAGAGTTTACTATTTTCAACTTTGATATTTATGTTAGGAACAAACTAGCCACTGAACTAGTTACACTAAAAGTATATAATGTTAAGCTTAGCTTTGATATCTAGCTGGTACTATATATATACTTCATACTGTACTCTTGACAGTATCCTTCTTTCAAGGTATATAGTTCCTATATAGAAGTTATATGTTGTAGTCTCAGAAGAGTATCCAATCTAATAAAGATATATAGCTAAGCAGCTAGTACCATCTTTAATAACACTTCTGGCCATATCATACTTCTATGTTAACAACTGTCTATTTAAAGGGAATGGTTTTACTAGGAGTTGAACTGCTAACTACTTAGAAGCTTAATATTATGTTAGGAGCAGACTAGCCACTAAACCAATTGTACTAAAAGTACATAATGTTAAGCTTAGCTTTGATATCTGACTAGTACTATATATAAACTTTATACTGTACTTTTAACATAGAATATATTGTGGAAATATTTCAAACAAATAGTCAAAGATGATTTATGTTTAATTAACATAGTCAATATTACTAATACTTATATCAACTTAGATTATTAGCTATCACATTTCAAAAGATCATCTTTAATTATCATCCTCAAGCCTAATAAGACATCTTACAGTATTCCTAAATTCTTTTGTTCTATTATTCTCTTGAATATGTTGAAAAAACTAATTGAAAAAATTATTGGAGAAAGACTTCAATTCCAAGTGATTTCAAAAAATTTTGTTTATCCTAACCAACTTGGAGAACTCAAACAATACTTAACTACTAACATAAGTATTTTCTTAACTTACCTAATTCAGTTAGGATAAGTTCAGAATCTTCAAACAAGTATTTTGGCATTTAATATTACTCAGTTTTTTCTATTGCTCAATTACCATCTTTTTTCTTAAATACTGGATAAAGCTAGCTTTGATTTACAAATTTCTCTCTTTTTCTGATTATCTTGTCAGTAGAAAGACTCAATATCTTTGGAACAATTTTTTTTTCAATATTGACATTAGTGTAGAACAGAGTTCTGCCTTATTACCCATTTTATTGGCTCTTTATTTATTGCCTATTTTTCACATTTTTGAAAAAAGAATAAAAAATCTAAAAATTCCAGTCTCATTTCTCTCTTTTATAGATAATGAAATTTTTATATTATAAGAAAAATCTTTTGAAAAAACAAATTCTTTTCTTTTTTATAGTTATAATATTATTTTCTTACTTTTCAAATAGTTTGGACTTGTTATTGAACATGGGAAAACTAAAATATTTCATTTCTCTAGATTGCATAGAATTTTTAACCTACCTTTACTCAATCTTAGTCATCTTGGAGGCTTTGTTCTTTATCCTAAAGATTCTTGGAAGTATCTTGGGTTTATCTTTGACAAAAAGCTTTTCTTCTATTAACATATCAAATTTTATATTAACAAAGTACTGTCTATAGTCAAATACATAAAAATATTTAGAAACTCAATAAATAGACTTCTTCCATATCAAAAATCCCTTTTCTATAGAATATACATTCTCTCCATTATACTACAATATGTATTCTAAATACATTCCATATCTCTATAACTTTGGGAATTAAGGTTATTACCAGTCTAATTCTCATACATCTACATCTATAGAAACTTAGTGGTAGATAACAACTACAAATAGCTATTCTCTCTTATAACTATGCCATCAAATTGCTTCTTGAGAGAAGACATATACTATACTCTCAACTTCATTGTCTTTTCTTGGAAAACTTAACTTCTAAACAATAACAAAAAATCAAGAGTTCTATTATTGGTACCAATAATCATCTTAATGAAATCTTCTCTTCTTTTAATTCTTTAAATAGTGAATTTCATCCAGAATTTAGATTAAGCAACTTTTTTTCTAGTTGTTTTTTGTTTTACAAAGCAGACTGCTATAATAAAGAAAGCAAGGTCACTCATTGCAAGAAATTAAATGAACTCATTTTCAATATATTATCAGAACCAAATATAGTTATTGTTGTTTCAGACACTAGTATTGAAAACAATATTGCTATATATATTCACTTCTTTAACAATCTCTTAAAGAAGATACATTATCAATATTACAATAATAAAGGTTAAGCTATTTGCTATCAGATACAGAATAAATTAGATAGTTCAAGTATCTGATTATTCTTATATTATTGTCATCACAGATGCATTACATACAGTATACAAAATATTTGACTCTTTTATGTATCTATATCAACTTCAATTAATAATAATATCTAAGGATCTTGAATAAATATTTAGATAATTCTATAGAATTTTGAGATTGTTCTAGTAATGAAAACTGGTATTTTCATATATTAGTAGATAAAGATACATAATTCAATCTTAATCCACTTTATCCATGTAAAATATTGTGAAACTTCAGTAAGAAAGAGAAATACAACAATATCATTAAGAAATGGCATAATAATTTTAAAACAATAAATTTATCACAAAATGAACTACTCACTTATTTGTGATATCTGAATCTTAGGTATACTCTCAGAAGTTTAGGAGTAATTCAGAAGTTCAATAATAATAACAATGATGATTAAGATCAACACAGATGATAAAAAATAAAAATTAATATTGTTAAGTTTAAGGTCTAATTCTCAAACACAAAAGTATATATACAAAAGAGTGATGGTGTCACAAACTTCATTCAGCTTGTATCTTCACAACTAGTAGACCGATTTTCACAAACTAAGTTGTGCTGGAAAGCCCCAAATGAGGTCTATCCGCATATATGTGGGATGCACAAAAGTGACAACAAATGACTGAGATATCAGGCCATCAATAGCTGTAAAAGCTTCATCTGCTAATATCTCAATAACGGCTGAACGGATTCATGTGATTGAACTTGTGTTGGAAAGTGCTCATCAATCCATTTCCAATGGTTTATAATGCATCTCAAAGCAATAAGTATTGGTAGAGATACAAGCATATCAATATAGTGACATAATTAGTTACCTTTTAAAATTAGTCTGACAGCTCCCATCAGGTACGAGTTTTGATCATGTGATGGCAACAGCTTGCGCACAGACCATCACTTTTTTGTATATATATCTCTGTGTCTGAGGGCTAGACCTCAGACTTAACAACATCAATTATTCCTGTTGATACTTTTCATCATTTGTCAATCATCATATCCTGATACTGAACCCCTGAAACACTATTCAGCCCCAGTATCACAACCAGTGAGTATCTTATTTGTGATAGATGGTCTATGTGCAAGCTATTGCTATCACATGATTAAAACTCATATCTAATGGGAGTTGTTATTTGTTATAGTAGCTGTCAGGCTAATTTTAGAAGGTAACTAATTATGTCACTATATTGATATGCTTATATCTCTATAAATACTTATTGTTATTTTATATATCATATATCATTGGAAATAGTTTGATAAGCACTTTTCAATATAAGTTTGATCATGTAAATCTGTCTAGTTGTTCATGAGATATTAGCAAACAAAGATTTTATAGTTACTGATGATCTGATATCTCAGTTGTTTGTTGTCACTTTTATACATCTCACATATGTGTAGATAGCCCTCATTTGAGGCTTTACAGTGCAACTTAGTTTGTGAAAATTGGTCTACTAGTTGTGAAGATACAAGCTGAATGAAGTTTGTGACATACTATTTATTATAAAATGAACCATTCACTTGCTTGTAATATATGAATCTTGAGTATACTCTCAGAGGTTTAGGTGTAATTCAGAAGTTCAAGAGAATGATAATAGTAAATGATAAATAATGCTATTAAGTCTAAATTTTAATTCTCAAATATAGAAGTATATATACAAAATAGTAATGATTTATATGTAAGATATCTCCATCACATAATTAATACTTATACCTAATAGGTTTGTTATAGCAAATATTAGACTAATTTTAAAATATATTACCAGAAACAGTTTGATGAACACTTTCTAACATAAGTTTGATTATATAAACCTGTCTAATGGTTTCTGAGATAATAGCCAATAAAGCTTGTAGTTACTGATGGTCTGATATTTTAGTAATCTTTTGTTATTTTTATATATCTTATATATGTGTGAATAGCCCATATTTGGAGCTTTCCAATACAGCTTGGTTTGTAAGAATTACTTTACTAGTTGTAAAAATACAAGTTGAATGAAGTTTGTAACACACTTTCAAGAAGTAGCTATATAATAAAAATTATGTAGCTTTTTAAAAAAGTAATAACAAGTATAAATCAGATAGTTGAACTCTTGATAACTAGCTTCTTTTCTTACAGATTAATGATTCACTAATTTCTTAACTTAGTTCATCTAATTTATGCAAAATATTCTTAAATATGATAATATAATTGCTCATACCAAATATAACAGCTATAATGAAGGATTTTGTAGCTTCAAGAAGAATTGACTATATATATATAGCTTCAAGTCTGAATAAATTTATTCTACTTAACTTGTCTATTGCTGTGAATCTCTTTATATGTAAAAAGCTACTATGTTCCTTATCTAAAGATAAGAATGTATCTCATAGTAGCTTTTATAAAGATGAATGATTCTTAGATTCTGGTACCTCTACCTACTTAACTCTGTTTGAGTTTGATTTTATTGATATAAATCCAGATAATTATGGTTGAGTTGAGACTGTAAACTTAAAAGTACTATTATTACTTTTGGTATTATCTTGATTAAATATGAAATATTTGATTCTAAAAAAGAGACTACTAAGGTTACTATGTCAAAACTATAGCTAGTATACTATGTCTATAGCATACAAATATATTTTCTCTCTACTAGACAAATTCTTTAGTCTAAATTGAGAGTAGAAGTAGTTCTACTTTCTGTAATAAGTTAACACTGTTCTATTGGCTACTTACAACCTTTGAAGCAATATCCAGATTGTAAAAACCTGTATTTTCAAGCACAATATCTCCAATAATTCTATTGTTATAATATGTGTGAGAACTAATCTTTTTCTTTTTCTTTTATCTATTTTTCTTGATTTTATATTTCTTTTATTTTAAATTTCTTTTTCTTTTATTGACAATAGAGAGGCACATGACCACAGTCACATGACTTGTCACATGATGTGAGGTCATAAGCCTAGAGTGGGCTAGAGTGGACTAGATAGATGATATTAAGGAGCATGTTAACTACATGGCTACCTCATGATGTACATATAGTGTTGTAGTAACTACTAAACACAAAGTCCAATAGCTACACAAGTGAGTAAAGCTCTCAGTAGGCAATCAAGTGGGGAAAATCACAAGAGAACTTGATAAGAAGTCTCTACTAAATTAGAATTCTATATAGACAAAACATGCTTGGTCCATGCTACCAATAATTAAGCCTGCTCTATTGTCTATGCTATAACCTTATGTCTGTCTCATTTCCTACTCAAGACTACCATGTTGTATACATATGCCCTAACATCATCTTCCAGATTCTTCTACCATGTTCTAAGTCTATGATGTCATATCATGTGACCTGTAATGTGACTGTAGTGTCACATGCCTCTTCATTGTCCAAAAAAAAAAATAAAAGAAAAATAAAATTAATATAAAATCAGAAAAATAAAATAAAATAGAATAAAAATTGTTAGTATCCAAAACATCCCATAACATATGGTGCACTCATGGACAACATATGGACATTAGAGCAAGAGTAATTATTTGTAACATGAACCATGTATAACTTATATAAATAGGATAGCAATCCAGCAGAAACTCCTTGTTGAGTTCTCTTGTGATCCCTACATTGATAGCCTATTAAGAGCTTTACTTTCTTGTATGATTATTGGACTTTGTGTCTAGTAGTTGCCACAATATCTATGAGTCTTATAACAAGACATCTAGACTTTGAGATTTTGCATTATTGTTTTAGATATACATTTAACAAAGTCATGTATTATATTCTTGATAATGTTAAAGATGTGAAGAAGGTTTGTTTCCCAAAGCAAAAACATATTTGCCACAGTTATACTCTTAGAAAGATATACCAACTCAAAACTCTGTTTGCTTTAGTAAACCTCTTGGATTAATTTACTTAGATCTTCTTAAGCTTCCTACCTTATCCTATTCCAAGTACAAGTGGATAATTATACTTCTTGATAAATATTTATTCAGTAAAAAGATTGCAAACTAATAATAAAAGAGAGTATATAATATCAGAATTACAATTCTTTCTAAGAGAACAATAAACTATCTATAAAACCAATACTCTATATATATACCAACAAAATAGTCATGCTGAACAATTGAGCCACATATTACTTGAAAAGGCATAGTTAATACAACTTAAAGCATGTTTATCAGATTCTTGATAAGAGTTTGCTATTATAGCTATAACTCATTTGTATAATTATACACTTGTTAGGTATTAGATATAGTTTATATTTTATTATCCAAGATCTGATAATTGAGCTTTTGGAAGTCTAAACTAATAACTTGCATTATCTAGATATATAGAATATAGAAGTTAGAATAATCTTTGACTTTAGCTTGTATATTAAAGTTGTGGAAGCTGGACTTAATCTATTTTCTTTTCTTTTTATTTTCTATTTTAGAATCTAAGGTTAGGGTTTAATGTGATATCACACAATACTATTACTATCATACTGTAACACAATCATATATCACAATAGAAAATAGTAGAAAATTCTGAAAGAAATGATATTATATAGCATATTATATATATGTTGATTTTAAAGCAAACACATGGTCATTTATATTAACCAATACAAGGTTTTCTTTCTTTAACCCACTCTAAGGTCTTTAAATCATAATATTATATGCTGTACCTCTACTAATTATACTAGTTATATATTTTGGAAGAGATACTCAAAATATCTTGGTAAACAAGTTTACTAAAAGATAAGAGGTATATTATTACTAACACCAGAAGATGGTAATAATCTTAGTCAATTTTCAGAATAAAGCTTTATAGTATGATCTTATATACTAAGTATGTTATTGAGAGTAGTTATCTAGAAATAGAGACTATTAAGAGTAACTTTAATTCTAATGATCTTTGGATATCTGGAGTAGAGATTTTTATAGAGTTGTTAAAGATACAGTAAAGATATCTGAGGTAGAATGAAGATTATGATATATACTGAAAAAAGACAGAGAGTATGGATAGGAAAAAAGGTATTTATATAGATGTAGCTGAATTGGGATGTGATATTAAGTATTTTAAATGAAAAACACCTTAGAAAATCTTCTTGGATAATAAATCCAAAACATTACACTTCTATATCTTTGGCTATAAAGCATATGTATTTCTCTCTGACAAAGTTTGTACCAATAAACTTGTATAATACTCTGGACAAATAATATTCATCAGATATGAGAATAATAGCTATTACTTTATATACTATACATAAGAAAATGTTATTTTTTATTCCACATATGCTATTTTCAACAATAAATTCTTTTTTAAATATATTAGCTCTTATACAAAAAAGCATAAATTATATGATAATTTATTGGTGTCACATCCTAATCTGGTCACATCTATCTTAACTTACAGATAATACTTCCCAACCTATCTATACTCCTAAATCTCTTCTAGTATAAATCATCCTTCTCCATTCCATCTTAGACATCCTTGCTGGACTTTTTAACAACTCCATGGATTTTCACCCTAATTTTAGAGGACTGTCTAGACCCAGAATAACTTGCTTATAGTCTTTATTCCTAAATAACTTAAAATGTTGTAGCAACCACTCGTCACTCAAGGACAAATGATCTCACAACCAGCAAAGCTCTCCAGTGGGCTATCAAGTAATGAATGGGGGATTACAAGAGAACTCGACAAGGAGCCCTCACTGCATTGCTCCTCTATTTATATAACTTACAAGTGGTCCGTGCTACAACAATATCTAACTAACCCTAAAGTCCATGCTGCTACCTCATGTTCATTACTCATCCTCCATGCGTGTTGTAGACTCAAAACCTTAGAGTTGGTTCAGAGACTAAATCTTATACCGGGTTGATACAAGAGAACTCGATAAGGAGCTCCTACTCTATCTACCACTATATATACTGTTCTGTCCTGGTCTGTGCTACAACATTATATTAAGTCCTTGCTTTGTCCTCATGTCCTATTACTCATCCACATGTGTTTTCCATAAGGCTACCATGCTTCCTACATGTGCCCTGACATCATACCTTTAATCTCCACTATACATGTACACATCATGTGTACACCATGAGGAACCCATGTCCCTTGACGTCATCTCCTAACCCTAACTCCCTCTAGACTCTTCCCGATCCTTCTAGACCCTAAGTCCTTCCAGACCGCTCTAGACTCTATCACATGACTTCCAGGTCACATGCCTATCTTCTAACCCTATATCCGTTGTAGACTAATAATATACTATCTTATCTATGTCTGGCTAACCCTAACCCTAGCCAAAGTCTGTCTACACTCTCGTACTATAACAGTATCCCCTCCTCAAGGTTTCTCCTCTAGAGAAACACCTTGGTATTCTTTCTCTATCTCTTGCTTCTATCTCTATCTCTCCCAAAAACCACTACCTCTTCCTACCGCTGGTATTCTTGGTGTCGTTGTCTCAACCTTTGGTTTCTTCTTCACTATCTCTTCTTCTTTCCCTTTGACCGCATTCCAAAATCCATTCATTCCTTTTCCTCCAAAACTATCTAACCTCTTCCATATATCTTCTTCTACCTTCTTACCTTTACGGAACTCTCTCTCTATCTCTTTTAATATATCTTCTACTTTTCTATCCTTCTATCTATCCTCAAACATCTTGTCTACTATTCTCTCCTTCCACTTATCTGTCCGATCTCCTTGGACATATGATACTATCCAACAGATCTTATCTTCCTCTGCTTCTTCCTTCATCTTTCTCTCCATATATCTCCTACAATCTTCTATAAATCTTGAGACCTTCGATGAAGTCCCATCAAACACCTGAGGCATCTTAACCTCTTCCTTTCCTAGCAACACCTTTATCTGTTCCTGCATCGCTATCAACTGCTCTCTTCCTGCTTTCGCCATTTCTTCTAACTTTATCTTTTCTTTTTCCTTTGCCTTTTCTCTCTTCTCTCTCTCTTCTATTTCTTTTCTCTTTTCTAATCTTTCTTTCTCTTCTTTCGTCTTTTTCTCTTCCTCTAATCTCGTCTTTTCTCTTTCCTCTATTTCTCTCTTTTCTACTTCTATTTCTCTTTCTCTGATTTTACTTTCCATCTCTACCATCCTCTTTACTCTCTTTACCATTTCTTCCTCTTTCTTCTTTATCTCTACCTCTTTCTCTCGTATTTCCTTCTCTCTTATCTTCTATCTCCACTATTTCTTCCTCTGTCGATATCTCAACATCTCTCTTTTCTCTTTTCTCTTCTACTATCTTATCTCTCTCTGTCTCTATCGCAACATCTATCTTCTCTATCTTCTTCTTATCTTTCTTCTTCTTCTTCTTCTTCTTCTTCTCTTCTCTCACTATCTCTTTCTTCTTATCTCCTATCTTCTCTCCATAATCTCTCTTTTTATGCCCCAGCCCTTCACACTCGTAACATCTCTTCTTCCACCATACTAGAGGGTACTATTATAGTACGAGAGTGTGGACAGACTTTGGCTAGGGTTAGGGTTAGCCAGACATAGATAAGATAGTATATTATTAGTCTACAACAGACATAGGGTTAGAAGATAGGCATGTGACCTGGAAGTCATGTGATAGAGTCTAGAGCGGTCTGGAAGGACTTAGGGTCTAGAAGGATCGGGAAGAGTCTAGATGGAGTTAGGGTTAGGAGATGACGTCAAGGGACATGGGTTCCTCATGGTGTACACATGGTGTGCACATGTATAGCAGAGATTAAAGGTATGATGTTAGGGCACATGTAGGAAGCATGGTAGCCTTATGGAAGACGTATAGAGGATGAGTAATGGACATGAGGTAGCAGCATGGACTTTAGGGTTGGTTAGATATTGTTGTAGCACGGACCACTTGTAAGTTATATAAATAGAGGAGCAATGCAGTGAGGGCTCCTTGTCGAGTTCTCTTGTAATCCCCCATTCATTACTTGATAGCCCACTGGAGAGCTTTGCTGGTTGTGAGATCATTTGTCCTTGAGTGACGAGTGGTTACTACAACATAAAATACCTAGTATATAAGCCAGTAGTTATACTATAAAACCTTATTCTAAGAATTAACCAAAACTAATACTATCTTTCAGTGTTAGTAACAATACATCTCACTATTGTCATAAACATCTGGATACTAACAATTTTTATTTTATTTTCTTTTATTTTTCTGATTTTACTTCTCTTTTTCTTTATTTTCCTGGAAAGATGATGAAGAAGGCACATGACAAGGAAGTCACATGACAGGTCACATTATGTGACGTCACAAGCCTAGAACATGGTAGAATGGTCTGGAAGATGACATTAGGGCACATGGAGTACACATGGTAGCCTTGAGTAAGAAGTGAGGCGGACATGAGGATGGAGCATGAACTATAGGGCAGGGTTAGATAGTAGTAGCATGGACCAGGAGACATTTGTATAAATAGTACTCTAATTAAGAAGAAGCTCCTTGTCGAGTTCTCTTGTGAATCCCCACATCATACTTCTACTTTGAGGTTTACTCGTTAGTGAGATCATTTGTTCCTTGTGATAAGTGGTTGCCACAACAACTATCTTCTAGTAGACTTATTCTCCACAAGTCTTCATAAGTAACATGTCAAGAATGAAAAGAGTGGACTGAATATTTTTCAATTTTCCTTTCTTATTTTTATTTTATTTTTGATTTATTTTCCTTTATTCTATTTTTAGAACCAGGGTTAGGATTAGAGTGACAAGATCACGCTATCACACAGCAGATCATATCAGATAACATGGTCACAAGTCACATGACACATAGAAGGTTCTAAAAGGATGATGTCATACAACATATGATACACATGTTGATCTTAAGGCATACACATGGTCATTTAGGATAGGCTAGAAATAGCTCACATAGACCATTAGGTATTTGTATATAAGATAGACAATCCTATACAGAGTTCTCTATCGAGTTCTCTTATGTTAACCCAATACAAGGTTCTTTCACTTGTCCAACTTTAAGGGCTTGTGTTTGTAACATAACACTTCCAAAATATGTAACCAGTATAGCTAGTAAAGGTATAGCATATAAGCTAAAGCTGAAAATTATTTTGATATCTGTATTTTATATATTTAGATAACATATACTTGCTAATCTAACTTTTAGGAGCTTACTAATAAGCCTTAGATAATGAGATATAAATCACATCTGACAATTGGACAAAATAAGTTCAGAAATAGAATTGTTAATATCTGAACCTTTTAGTAAAGATAAATCTACTTTAGTATCTATTCTATCTACACCTATCTCTCTTATTCAAAATAATCCTCCTTTTTTCTCTTTACCCTCTCTTTCCTACTTCTCTCCTCTCTTCCAATATCTAAAATACTTATAGTAGAGGTTGAAGAGATTGATAATGTTAACTCTGATATTAAGATACAACCTCTTAGCCATTAACAACCCTTATAACCTACTCCACAGACACTGAAAGAAGGTCCTGAATTAAGGAAGTTCACATGTCAAATTCAGATATCTTTTAGAAATATCTATAGAGAATAAGAACATCCTACTAACATTTTGCATAGTTCATTATAGTAACCAAGAGAAAGGTTTTCCAATCCCAATATAGCATACAATAAACATGAAAATACTCATTAGAAATCACAAAGAATATACCAAAATACATAAAGACTCCTTGACAATCTACTGCTTAGAATGATTAGGATAAATTCAATTACTTGTATAATTCAATTACTTGTATAATAACATTGTCAAGATAAATGAGACTTCTTATAATATCTAGTGAGAAGGCCAACACCCAATCATTATTGATAGTAATGGGAGCAGAATAAATACTCCACTTCTTGTAGATAAATCAGCTGAGCTAGTTCAACCTAAACTTAGCTCAGATTACAACTTAGACAAAGACATGAATAAAAGTGAGAAAAATGATCAATTAGTAAAGTCTAAGAATACAGGATTGTATCTATAGCTATATATACTTAAAGATTATGAGGAAATAGAAAAGTGTTCCTAAGGATAGAAATAAGAAAAATATAAGGAGAACATGAGAAAGTCTCTACTACTATATAAGATGCTAACTAATACTATATGAGGAGAACACAAGACACAGCAATTGTAAGTCATATTTGAAATAAACCCTAACACATGTCCAAGACATGTCTAGTATAAAGCAAGTATCTGTAAAACATAAGGTAGAATCATTTGTAATAGAAAGAGTAAAGCAAATTTGCTTTCTCCTAGCACAACATACAACAGAGTCTTGCCCAATTTCCAAAAACCTTGGAGATGTCACTGAATTACTAGCTGTGTTTATCAACAATGGACTATTTCATTTCTCATTTTTTGTTTTCTTTTCCATTTTATTTTCTTATTTTGGACTTAGGGTTAGGGGTTAGTGACATTACACGTGACTGTCACAAGCTGTCACACAACATGACATTGTGTCACATATCAATCATATGTCACGGTCACAATGTTTATTTAGCTCTAATGGCAAATAGATAGATAGACTCAGAAAGCTGATGGCAAAAACAGCTAGTTGTCATTTAACATAGCTGACATTATGCAACAAATAATGATTTATAAAGAATAATTAACCTCGACCTTCTCATTCTCAATCTCGTGCTCTATTCTCCTCTCGATGTCTCAGCTCCATAGGCAACTGCCCATCAACCAACTGCCCATCAACAATATTGTCCGGATCCGGAAAAGTGTAATTTCCATAACATGCAAACATGAAATCAATTTCCTTAATCCTCGTTTTCATACCCTCAATAAATGCCCCTATTTTGCACAACCCTTACTGATTTGTTTCGCAGCCTTGGATACCAGTGAGTGGAAGGACACTGTCGTTGACAATCCATCGGATATGTGTGGGATTGCTCAGGCTTGTGTTAGGGGTTTGATGTGTTGAGAAGGCAGAAGGACAAGAGAGGACTTGTCCGACAAGGTTGGCTGCGAAAGGCATGACTTCATCCGTATTGTACGACTAACGAGTTTTCACCAAAACGATGGAGGTGAAG